>JAOEHK010009339.1:0-12387 GCA_025447835.1 Labidoglobus nevermanni
AGTCAATTTTTTAATTGCCCCACTTAATTATCAAATTGCCCCCCTGTGGGGCGTGGGCCCCACGTTGGGAAACACTGCTTTAGACGATCCTAATGGTTGTAGCGAATGGTAAATTTACTACCATCCGAATGAGTAAACAATCACGTTAACATTACAGTGTCCGCCTTCGTTTTGGGCGTTAAGGTCTCTCAGGTCCGGTATGGACAAATTGCAATCTGCGCGAGAAGAAATTGCATTTTCACACGGAATCCATTGCGATGTGTGGCGTCGTGCTGGGCTGTGTACGACGCTCACTTGATCTCAAGTTATTTGAGTCGAGGAAGGCTGAGATCATCACGGATCACGCGGTGCGAATGCAAACGAAAAGTGGCCATTAAAGCTGCAAATAATCGCACTCTGCGCCGACCGCACCTAACGTCGTTGAAATTCTTCGATTCGCCACGCATGCGATCAATTAATCTACATACGAATCACTATCGGACGACGTTTTGTAAACGAAGAATAAAACGCGATTTCAGCGTCGATTAACACGGATTTTATGCCATTTCTTACCCTAATCATATCCAACTAAGTTCAATCTATTGTAATTAAAGTACATAATAAGAGAAATAAGAATTTACATAAGAGTAAAGCATTCACCTGGCTTTCGATGCGAACAATTCAGAGTTGAAATTAATGGTTACATGAATGGAAACCGAAGGTGTAAGACGAATGGCAGTGATTTCAACGCAGAGCGTTGATTAGAATCACAAAATTTGACCCTAATGTGGGCACCGACGTGTTGGCAAAGCGTTGATTAGCACACAAGAATGCTTGATGACGAAATCATGTATGATTCGACGTAATTCGAATGGTCCACGAGAATCGAGGAAGAATTGTGAGGCCAGGTGCGCGATTTATTGACACTTCTGAATACCGCTCGACGCAATGGCAGAATCAGCCACAATTTATTGTTGTTGTGTTCCAGACTGCACGCAATTTGCGCATTTTTCGGACACCGAATCGAGCGTCAAACATTTGCATTCCTAATGCAAGAGCCGTACGCGCACGCATATTATAAACATGCTGAATTTATATCGCGTTTCAGTGCATTTCTGAGTTTCCTCAAGTGCACCATCGAATATGTGTCAATTACCTGCTAAATTATTGTCCTCGTATAGCGATAAGTTTCTTCGTTTTGTTACTAACTACCATTTCCTGCTCTAAGCTCAAATCCAGCCTACTATTTCTATTGGTTCTATATCCTACACTTAGTTTGGAAGGGATTAAGTTATTGGGAATCGTAAAGGAGCATGCTGCTGCTAGGGATTGAACTCAAGTCACTAAACTCATAGACCAACTACGTTACCTCTCGGTTACCGATCGCTCAGAGTTTGCTCTTCAAATTGGATACTTCTACTTCATCCATTTCTAATTGACGCATAATAGATTAGAAAATTACGTTTGTAAAACAAAGAACAAAGTGCGAGATTACAAAATGCGTCTACACATGAATGTGATATGTGACATGAGACTTGAGAGCAAGTCATTTCGCTGCAAATATGAATCGGATGCAAATCGCTGGCGAATCAGTCGGCAGTAATAACACAGGCAAATGCAAAATAATGAAACCGCCAGCAGCCATTTTGAGGCTTGATAAAAAGGCAGTGAAAATATGCTCCAGCCGAAGATCAGCAACCGCTCAGGCAAGCGCAGACACTGCGAAGACGCCAATTGCGCCACGTAGCCATTTAATTGGCGCATTATTATTACAGTCATTATAATTACGCCGCTGATTTACATGGGAATCGGCAGATTGATTCAATTATTAAATTAAATCCTACCCACGTCCTTCACCTCTCCGCGCAATTGCCGCAATTCGTCACCCACTAATCAGCAATGATTTCAATCAGTTTACGATTACATCTTCGCAGAGTAAAGAGTTGTGACTAGAATTTCTTATTTGCTATTGTACAGATTTAATTGCGATCGTAAACGTTTCACTCATATTTACTTATCTCTATTCATTAGTAAGAAACTGCTATTTCTTGTAATTCATTGTATTTAAAAAATACCCTCTTTGCCTTTGATTCATATTGCAAATATAACTAAATTAAAGGAAGCCGCTCAATAGCCAAATGGTAACGCAGTTGCTCTCGAGCTTAAAGCCAGTGGTTCAATTCCCGGCATAGCATTACTCTTATCTATCGTGCGGCCAGTAGAGGTACGATAGTAGGACATCTGAAATTGCAGATTTGGTTGTAATGCACTCTTCTACGATTCCTCACTCCATTCTTAGCAACCGAATCCAATATTTCCTTCCAAACTAACTGGCCCTATAAGGAGGATCTACAACGTGCCCAAATTGTGGACCTAAGTGCCCCTTGTGGCTTCACCCACCCTTCAACAAAGTAACGATTCGAAAGTACAAATTTCACTGAAATAATGAAGTAAAACTGCCTTTGGATAATACTATTTTATAACAATACTTGTTCGAATGGTAATAACTGTATTTTTCCTCTGAAATATAAAAAGTTAGGATAATGAATTACTAGCTGAATTATTGACTCTATTTTCGATTTGTGCGTAACCATGGCAGCCAAATAGACTCATTACGCTCCTTCTGTCGAGTAATTACGTAAATGTGAATACTGATTGCGATATGCGTAAGCCTACGTCCTTTTCCTGTATATGGCCATCGGCGGCCGATAACGATCGATTAATTTCTCCTTTTTTCTTGTCGCTACTTCTCGGTTCGCATCCCGATCTCATCGCCAAGTTGGCACTCAATCAGGCACTCCACCTCTTTCGCATTCGCTGGTAATTTGATGCAATGTCCTCGAATTAATGAGATCACGCATCGAAAATGGCAAATCGAAGGCAAATGGTCCCTGATCATTGAGTGGCACATCTAAACGCGATCGTCTGGCGATTAATCACGAAGCGGATCACAAGCCACACCAACGCTGAATGGCGTCGAGTGAAATAGTGAATAATTTAACGTTAGCAAGCATCGAATGCTAATTAAGTACGCGATTATTGCATAAGCATCTCTTCTTGCCGTTATCACACGTTCTTCATTGCAAAAGCATGCACAATTTCCTGATTTCTCGATGACGTTTCATGCAAAGCTGTTGCTGTTTTCATCATAAATATATTGCAATATGCTGTTCAGGTCAAATTCGAGAAAACGGTAGGAAACTAAAACATTGTAGAATGCGGCAAATTCGGCCTTAGGCGCAGTTATATTCGAATCTCCAAATTCCATTTTTATTATACTTTCACTGTATTACATAAGGTTATCAATTTGTGAAACAGAAAATATTAAAATATGTTACAAGTTTAAACCTCAGCTACTTTGTTATCTCTCTCTAAGAAAAACTACCAATTTGAGGATTGTCAGAGAGTAAACGATATTAGCTGATTTTGCTCGGCTTTTGGTAAGCGAACGGTAGTCTAGTGGTTAAAGGTTTAGTTGCGATACACAAGGTCTTCAGTTCAAACCCCTGCAGAGCGTTATAATTTAAACAGTTTAAAATTCTAAAATAGGGTCAATAACCTCAGAAACATCAGTCAAACTACTGTCCGACTAATGGGAATGAGACTGAAAGATATCTGAAATGGCAGACGTAGTTAGGTTTAGGAGAGGGTTAGCTTAGGAAACTCAAATGAAATATTCGATGAAATAAGAACAAAAAGAGAATAAACACAACAAATAACTATAAAAATAAACCAATAAAGCAAGTGAAAAGACATGAACTCGGCAAAGGTGGCAATTTTAATCGCAATTCTATTGAGATATACTTCTGGACGCCTTGACGTGTTCTTTCGTGTCTGCAGTCTGCAAAAAAATAAATTACGTTACGCAATTTGCAGATTGTATCGATGTTTGCGCTGTGAAAAAATTGCAAACCTGCGATGGCTCGGAGCCAGTAAGACACATGCACGAAAAGGCATCGCCAGTGTTAACTTTCTTCGCTGCATTCGCCTTGCATCGCATCGCAAATCATCTCTGCAATGATTGGCCGCTGGTGCAGCGTTTCGCATAAGTTATTAATTATTGCGTACTTATGCAATGCCTTGTTGCCCGACTCGATTGCGTCGCATTGCACCACGTGACGAATTATCTGCGCTGCCCATCAGTGATAATCTCGTAATGACCCATAATGGGCCGCAGATGTCAAACACGTCCACGCACGCATTCGTTCACTGCACTAAAACGGCGCTGTTTTCAGATTGCAGACATAACTTGCAATTAGCGCACGTCAATTATTCATTACGAGCGCAGATAATTGCCAATCAATTGGTGCTGGTCAGGCGCTTTGTTTTAAGTTATGGGCTAACTGGTGAGGTAAAATATACACTGGATATTACCAACAAAACCATTTCTCAATAGGTTTATATATATAGAATATTATTCCGGTTTTCGCTATAACTTTTGAACCATGAGGATCTTTAAATGGTCCCAGGAGTATATAGAATATGCCAAATATTTCATTTCGATCGAAACAGTAATTTAAAGACAAATTTTATATGATCCGAAGCGCAATTAGACGCTCCACAGGATGCACTTTGAATCATCCCGATACACCCAGTAGTTTCCGAGAAAAACAGAAAAAACTGCGATGACATCAGCGATCGCGTCATCATCGAATTGTGATGGCCCCACCGACTCAAGGTTTTCCGCTATAACTTTTGAACCATGAGGTTTTTCAAATTTTTCTTTTCGCGAAAATGCTCCTAGGAGTATTCAGAATATGCCCAATTTTCATTTCCACAGAATTATTTCTACTTTAGGCATAAATCAATAACATACAGGCGGACTGATCTATCTAACATTGATTTGACCTAATTATTGTATTATCAGGTGATGATTTCATGTAAAAAATGGTCAATTGCTGCAATAATGAATGCGAAATGCTGAAACTTTTGCATTTTCTCGATAATTGGAATCACAGCATCCACTTAGAGCGAATAAAATCAATAAATCTTGCAGTCTTTGCAGTGCATTGAGGCATGGAGGTTGCGCGTTCATAAATTATTTATTTATTCCACCGCCAAGTTGCGTGAGCAAGCAACGTCAATGGACATGCGGTAATTTGCTGAAAACTCTTAATTAATATCTCATTGGATCGAGCTCTAATTATAGACGAGTGGTAAGCTGAAGTCATATGTTTCTCCGGCGTCCTGGACCCGTTGTCTGAATCCGAAAAACACATTTTCCCATACGCTGCAATTTCAATGCCTGCTCATGAAGAAACTAGTTTCAATGATTTGCCATCGATCGCAATGCAACAATCGACAGCGAATTTGCATACGGCATTGCTCCGCTGAGTAATTAATTGCTTCTTGATTGTCTTGCGTTTTTGCGGCGTTTCTGCCATGTACGTCAACTTTTACTGACAGAAATCGATACGGCGCTGATTTATTGTCGAATTAGCATTCGCGCTTTGCATTCATCCGTTCTTCGGATGCAAATTGGGCGTATTGAGAGAGCGCGCGCATTGTTACCGACCCAATCCGCTGCTGGATTCAGATCCGTTGCGCAATTCGTGCATCCGCAATCATGCGAAATGAAATAGTATCGCGGCGGTTTGATTGAATTCAATGCAATTTGCGCTTTTTCCGCAGCGCACGCGGGCAAATTGCAAATTCGATTGAATATTGAATTGCCATGTGGGCTGGCGAAGAAGTGATTGCGATCGCGTTATTGTTTACGATTGCCAGCAGGAAATCGGACGAGCGCGTCAATTGTTGGCATCGCGATGAAAGTCCGAAAATTAAAGAGGCGCTGCGCAACAATGGAAACTGTAATGTAATGACTACGGTGGGCGCGCAATAATTTATTGCGAACGCGCCGATTTGCGCTGTCGACGGCCATTGTGTTCGAATCTATGCATCGCAATCAACGCAATTGCGAAACGGATTGCCAACGGTCGCAAAGGGTGAAGGATTCAATCCTATCTCGGAGCGCATCTCTTCACTGCGCTTTCCATGCGTCCAGGACCACTGTTCATCTCACGTCATCATGTTGCGTTATTAATGACTTAACGCTCTGCCAAGTGGTGCCATTTTAACATCCACAAAAAGTATCAGATTTCCATTTTCTTATCATTTGCCTCCATCTATATTTGATTCAATCAAGGGCGAGCTCAGTCCAAACTTTTGTCATTGTTACTATACACGAAAAGAAAAACAAAGTAACATTGGGGTCTTTAGGTCGGAGGTTGCAGATTTGAGGCTACGGGGTTGAGGATTGGTTGAGAGAATAATGCTGTACCTAGGTCCACGAAATGAAAAAACAGAAAATTGTATTTCATTTCTAATTGGTTGCACTGACAGTATTTATCTTAGAACTAGTGAAGGACCTAGGGTTGCCTGGATTTAACTATAATTATGTAAGGGTTTGGTGTTGGTTGAGAGATTAATGGAAGAAAAAACAGGAAATTGTAGTTCATTTCTAATTGGTTTCAGTAACAGTATTGATTTTAGTACTAATGGAGGACCTAGGGATGCCTGGATTTAACTAGAATTATGTAAGGGCTGGGGGTTGGTTGAGAGATTAATGTTGTACATAAATCCACAAAAAGTAACGAAAATAATAGTTCATTTCTAAATGTTTTCAATAATAATATTGATCTTAGTACTAGCGGTGAACCTAGGGTTGCCTGGATGTAACTAGAATTATGTAAGGGTTGGGGGTTGGTTGAAAGATGAATGCTGATCATAAGTTCTCGATAAGAAAGAATTGAAAATTGTATTTCATTTCTAATCGCTTTCAGTAACAGTATTGATCTTAGTACTGTTGGAGGACCTAGGGTTGCCTGGATTTAACTACAATTATGTAAGGGTTAGGAATTGGTTGAGAGATTAAGGGTGTACATAAATCCACGAAAAAATAACAACAGAAAATTGTAGTTCATTTCTAATTGGTTTCAGTAACAATATTGATCTTAGTACTAATGGAGGACTTAGGGTTGCCTGGATTTAACTAGAATTATGTAAGGGCTGGGGGTTGGTTGAGAGATTAATGTTGTACATAAATCCACAAAAAGTAACGAAAATAATAGTTCATTTCTAAATGTTTTCAATAATAATATTGATCTTAGTACTAGCGGTGAACCTAGGGTTGCCTGGATGTAACTAGAATTATGTAAGGGTTGGGGGTTGGTTGAAAGATGAATGCTGATCATAAGTTCTCGATAAGAAAGAATTGAAAATTGTATTTCATTTCTAATCGCTTTCAGTAACAGTATTGATCTTAGTACTGATGGAGGACCTAGGGTTGCCTGGATTTAACTACAATTATGTAAGGGTTAAGTGTTGGTTGAGAGATTAAGGGTGTACATAAATCCACGAAAAGAAAAAACAGAAAATTGTAGTTCATTTCTAATTGGTTTCAGTAACAATATTGATCTTAGTACTAATGGAGGACCTAGGGTTGCCTGGATTTAACTAGAATTATGTAAGGATTGGGGGTTGATTGAGAGACGAATGCTGACCATAAGTCCTCGATAAGAAAGAATTGGAAATTGTAGTTTATTTCTAATCGCTTTCAGTAACAGTATTGATCTTAGTACTGGTGGAGGACCTAGGGTTGTTTGATTTAACTAGTATTATGTAAAAGTTTGGGGTTGGTTGAGACATTAATGCTGTACATAAGTCCAAGAAAAGAAAGAAAAGAAAATTCTGGTTGATTTCTAATTATTTTCCGTAATAATATTGTTCGTTTTACTAGTGGAGGACCTAGGGTTGCCTGGATTGAACTAGAATTATCTAAGGGTTGGGGGTTGGTTGAGAGATTCATTTCTGATTGTTTTCAGTCACAGTATTGATCTTAGTGCTAGTGGAGGACCTAGGGTTGCTTGGATTTAACCAGAATTAGGATTTTGCTATAATTTTTGAACCATAAGGTTTTTCCAAATTTTCTTCCCGCTGTAATTGTCCCAGGAAGGATGAAAAAGCAAGAAGAGCAGATAAATCAATGTAATAAAGCTGAAACAATAGTAAAGTGTCCATACTCACCCCCGTAGTGGAGAATGGCCGCTGTCGTGAATGCGAAACCAATAGCGAGTGGAAATGATGATTACGAGGGCGAATGGCGGATGGCAGGCGATGTGTGCGCTAATAAGGGTTGGCAATATGCTGGCGCTCATCACTCCTCATCGGTGGCGCATTGAAACGGCTCGCTGGGCCCGCGCCGCCATCGGGGCCATCGAGGCCAGTGGCGTAATCAAAGCCGTTGTGCGCGTCGCGTTCCGGGCCATAACTCCGCGCTCATATCGCTCGGATTATGACGGGGGCTGCAAATATCAGCGACTTCGCCATCCCCAGGGATGAGCGATATCATACCGTGGCTGGGAGCGCGCCACCTATAAAAGTGCGCCGGTAACAAGTGGATGCGCCCATTGCCGAAGGAAGTGCCAGCGAGTAGCAGGGCTAAACCCGATCTCCGAACGTGGGGCAATGAGGCCCTTTGGTCCTTGTGCGGATGCGAGTCGCGTTTGTGTGGTGCCCACTCGGTCCAACTGATTGCGGATACCATGAATCGCACGTTGAGCAATACGACGAGCTTTCTCCGAAGAGGTGCACGCTTGATTCGCTGTGGAGGAGCCCAGCCTGCTTGCCCACGGTTCTGATTGATCGCTTCCTTTGTTGCAGGCGCAGTCCTGGTACAAGGCGACGTGTCCAGTGCGCCCCTGGTGGCGCATCAGCCCTCGGCCCCCAATAGTCCGCAATCAAGTATGCTTCTGCTGCAGACACAAGTAAGTTGCAAGACCAGCGAGTCCACCGTCCTTCAGAGTGCTCAGATTCCCAATTCTGGGCATTGTAGTAGGTGGTCCTAGAGAAAACTGCCATTAAGAAAGTTTGAGAGAAAGTTGCGCCAACGTATTTGGAGTCAATTTTTAGCAACAACGAGACGCAACAAATGCGAATCTTGTTAATTTATTCAACACTCATCATACACATTAACTGCTACTGCTAGCAATTAATAATTGCTGCTAATATTAAATTAAAAGCAAATTATTAGTTTTGATGAAGTACAAAGAAGGAATCATAGACAAACAAACATCTCATTAACTAATTGCTATTGAAGTTTCAATTGCAAATAATCTCGTCGACTGATTTGTAATTCATATTTAACGCAAAATTCATAATTTCAATTTAATAGACATGATTTAGGGTTCTTTTTAAATTCCCTGCGATTTTATTTTACAACGCAATAGAAACATAAATATGCATTGTAATGAAACTTCAAAACTCACCTAAATTCAAACGATAAATCTATGGACCGATCATCCTTGCAGTAATTGAAACCCCATTTGAAAACTTACCTGACTAATGCTAGTTCTAATAAGAAATTCCTAAGATATTCAAACTCGGCATTATCCTAAAGTATAGTCTACCTACCAATCTTACTTGTAGCCATAGAAATCCTATTTGCAAACTTACCTGACTTGCTACCTGATCAACATCCTAAAGAAACATCTACGACCATTTACCCCTGAGACAATGGAAGCCTAATGAAAAATTTGTTAAAGGGATGTCTACAGACCCAACTTCCTTGTAGAAATTGAAAATCGAATTGAAAACTTACTTAATTTCCGAAACTCACTTAAATGTGAACTGAAAGTCTACGGACCAATCATCCTTGCAGTAATTGAAACCCCATTTGAAAACTTACCTAACTAATGCTAGTTCTAATAAGAAATTCCTAAGATATTCAAACTCGGCATTATCCTAAAGTAAAGTCTACCTACCAATCTTACTTGTAGCCATAGAAATCCTATTTGCAAACTTACCTGACTTGCTACCTGATCAACATCCTAAAGAAACATCTACGACCATTTACCCCTGAGACAATGGAAGCCTAATGAAAAATTTGTTAAAGGGATGTCTACAGACCCAACTTCCTTGTAGAAATTGAAAATCGAATTGAAAACTTACTTAATTTCCGAAACTCACTTAAATGTGAACTGAAAGTCTACGGACCAATCATCCTTGCAGTAATTGAAACCCCATTTGAAAACTTACCTAACTAATGCTAGTTCTAATAAGAAATTCCTAAGATTTTCAAACTCTGCATTATCCTAAAGTAAAGTCTACGTACCAATCTTCCTTGTAGCAATGGAAAATCTATTGGAAAACTTGCCTGACCTGCAACCTCATCAAGACCCTAATGAAACATCTACGACCATTCACCCTTAAAGCAATGGAAATGTAATAAAAAAATTGTTAAAGAGCAGCCTACCGACCAAACTCGAAATCCATTTCCAAACTTACCTGACCTCTTACCTCTCCTAAAGAAAATTCTACCGCTTTATTATCCTTATGGTAATTGCAGTTCCAATGGGAAATTCAGGCCTTGAAATAAGTTAACATCCCAAAGAAAAGTCTTCCTTGTGGAAATTGCAAAACTAATGAAAAACCCACCTGGTTGTTCTGTCCAGACACCTTGGTTTGCAACCTCATCAACATCCTAAAGAATAGTCTACAGCCTAAACTTCATCCTTCGAATGGAAGTTCTGTTTGGGAACATACCTAGATTCGCCTACATCCTAAGAAATTGTCTACAGAACATACCATCCCTATAGTAATTGATGTTCCAAAGGAAATTTGCTCAATTTTGTGACCCCTTCGCAGACTGACTGATTAATGGGAAATGTTTCATGTTGTCCTCCCTCACAAGTCTATGCGGTGCTACTATTCGCTGCAGGCAGGTGTCCATTCACCCCTGCGCGCGCGTTTCCACCCTGGAAAGCATTGGCCATTCGCCGCCGCCGCTAACATCCCTGCCAACAGGCCAGGCCATTGGCGGCAGCGAGGGCGGCGGCGCAAGGGCGAAAACTGGCATGCTCAATGTTTCAGGCTCCGCTGTTTGGCTCGAGCAGCTTCGCCGACCTGCTGAGTTTCGCCGACGACCCCAGCGTCGTGCTGCCGCCCCCCGACGACGACCTGCCGCCGTTCGCCGCCGACGTCGGGCTCGAATCGCTGCCGCCCTCGCCGACGCCGCTCCCCAGCTTCGAGGAGACATACTCGCTGCGCTACAACAGCGCCACCTTCAAGATGGACGACGAGTGCTTCGAGATGCCGGCGTACGGCCAGCATCCGACGCACGTGGTCGCCGCCCCCCACTACGACCCGTACGCGGCGTCGCACGCGTTCGGGGGCGGCAGCGGCGGCAGCCCCTACTACCCGCCGCCGCCGCCGCCGCCGCCACCCCCGCCCCCGCCGACCAGCGCCGCCCAGCAGTGCTTCGACGCGCTGCTCGCCGCCGGCGACGCGTACGCGCACCTTCCGCCCTATCCGCACGCCGCCCTCGCCACCCCCGCCACCCCCGCGGAGCTCAGCAGCCCGCGGCAGCGACGCGCCTCCCTCCCGCTGCAGCGCTCCGCGTCGACGACGAGCAGCTGCAGCAGCGAGAGCCCCAAGCTGCGCGCCGCATCCCCCGGCGGGGGCGGGGGTGGCGGCGACGGGGCGGCCAGGAGCGGCGCGCCGCCGGCGCCACCCTCGCCCTCGCAGCTGTGCGCCGTGTGCGGCGACACCGCCGCCTGCCAGCACTACGGCGTGCGCACCTGCGAGGGCTGCAAGGGCTTCTTCAAGCGCACCGTGCAGAAGGGCTCCAAGTACGTGTGCCTGGCGGACAAGGCGTGCCCGGTGGACAAGCGGCGGCGCAACCGCTGCCAGTTCTGCCGCTTCCAGAAGTGCCTCGCCGTCGGCATGGTCAAGGAGGTGGTGCGCACCGACTCGCTGAAGGGGCGCCGCGGCCGGCTGCCCTCCAAGCCCAAGTCGCCGCAGGAGTCGCCGCCCAGCCCGCCGGTCTCGCTGATCACGGCGCTGGTGCGCGCCCACGTCGACACGTCCCCGGACTCCGTCGGGGGTGAGTTCGCGAGCGACGCGTCTGCCGCCACCGCCGCCGTCGCACCCCCGACCGCCGCCGGGGAGGCCGAGAACATCCGGCAGTTCTACGCGCTGCTGACGACGTCCGTCGACGTCATCCGCAGCTTCGCTGATAAGATCCCCGGCTTCGGGGAGCTGTGCGCCGACGACCGCGACCTCCTCTTCCAGTCGGCCTCGCTGGAGCTGTTCGTGCTGCGGCTGGCCTACCGCACGCACCCCAGCGACACCAAGCTGACCTTTTGCAATGGCGTCGTCTTCGATCGGGCGCAGTGCCAGCGCTCCTTCGGCGACTGGCTGCATGCCATCATGGAGTTCTGCGCCGGCCTGCATCTGATGGAGGTGGACATTTCGGCGTTCGCGTGCCTCTGCGCCCTCACGCTGGTCACAGGTATGTCAAGGGTGGCTGAAGTATTGCTCGGGTCCTCCGAGGACCTAGGCCATCAAAGTCTCTCAGAATCAGTGGCGTAGCTACGGGGAAGCAAGTGGAAGCAATGCGTCAGGGCCCCC
>JAOEHK010009360.1:0-12385 GCA_025447835.1 Labidoglobus nevermanni
CGAAAATTTTGATAACGTAATATCATTTATTGCCACGAAATGTATGACAATGTACCTCCGAAAATTCCCACATTCAAGGAATAGACTGGACATACCCCACTCACTGAGTGTCATTGTTTTCTATTTACCCAAAATTGCATCAGTGTATTTTTGAAAAACAAGATCAGGGCTCCCACTCAGTTCTATGTTCTTTTAGCCAACGTTTATTGTTGCAATATTGTTCCTAAGTTGAAGTAGCATAAATTTGTTGCTGTTTTATTTCATCAATGTGGTGTATCAATTTTTGCTGGGTTGTTTTTATATTGTTGCTACATTCAACTTATAATAATTATTGTTTATACGATTTGAAAAAGATACTGCTAATGAAATTGCATACAACTACTAAAGCGGTCCGTGAAAAGATTATCTTGTGTCCCACCGGTCCGTGACACAAAAAAGGTTGCCGACCACTGATGTAAGCGAAAAAACTGCCCAGTGGCTAGTGCAGTGATTCTCAACCTTTTATTTTGTTGCGGCACATATTTAGCGATTTCAAAATTTGGCGGCACACAAAGGAAAAGATAACATGTAACATATTACAACATGTTACATGTTAAAACTATTTTTCTTTTTAAATGATATAATTTAATAATGTTAACATTATTATTGTCAGTTTTAATAGATTTATTTAGTATGTTAGAATCTTGCATGGTTTAGAAAAAATAGATAAATTTACTTAGTAGGATAATTTGGTGGCACACGTTGGAAATTTGGCGGCACATAAATTTGCCTCGGAACAGTGGTTGAGAATCACTGGGCTAGTGCATAGTGGACGGTATTTGAAAAAGCAGGATGCAGTATGGCCTTCCACGTAACCCCAGGCAGCCAGTTTCTGTATAGCTGGCATTAAAACATAATATATATGTATATATATGTAGTATATTGCTATAAATTTCATTCCTCTGGCAAATTATTAAATACACATTTATTTATTGCTAGGCATTCAAATGGGACTATGTGGATTCGTAGCCGTGCTACCAGGATTTATTTCTCCTGAAATCGTTGGAATGCTCACAAATAACAATGTAAGCCGAAAACACATATAATGGTAAATAATTCAAAGTTGCCATGACTAATCGACTTTTGGATGCAAAGCATGTTATTTTTCGATGAAAAGGAAGTTTTTTTTATGAGTCTCCAAAGTGATTGTGTGTTTATTAATTCATTCAGCAGTAGATCCCGACCGGTTTCGACTCTCAAAGAGTCATCATCAGAGGTAATATTCCACCTCCTCTAACGAACACATCTAGGTGTTGTAATGACAACAAGCGATCTGCATAAAGCAAAATCAGAATTGCTATATACATATTTTATTTTTCGTTTTTCCTGAGCAGCATGGCACAATTTACTCTTTAAATTAACGTGCGACTGTTTTCCATTCTAGTGCATTGATTATCTGTCAATTTTTCACTTTCAATTTCGCTGATATGTGCTTACTTGTGTACAATCCCATGATATGGGAAATCTTCTATGGTCATGCATTAGTAGTAAATTTCATTATTTTTTTTACTTAGCAAACTTTACGACAATGGCAGAAAATTTTTCTTCTATCTGCTGGAATGTTGCTCATTCCTGCATTTATCTATGTGCTCTTCGCTAAATCCGAACTCCAATCATGGAATGATCCACTACGTAAGCGTTCCTCTCAAGATATTGAAGAACAATTAGTGGAAGTAAATGAACCAGAACAAATAAGGAGGGATAATAATGAAGACATCAAGAATCCAGTGTTTATCCACGGTGAACATAGGAAAAATGATCAAACCATAAATAAGGAAAAGTTAATTTTGAAAAATGCTTATGATTTCAAAGTAATGCATGCAAACTGATTTATATAATATACTCATTTTGAATTTGCAGCCAAACTTCTGATTGCAAGTCGTAATTTGTTCCGGGAAGACGCTCGTATTCCGAAACATTTGTATATATTTGAGCAAATTTCACTATAGGAAATTATGGAATCTAAGATTCTTCGTTCCAGCGCCAAAAATTAATCATATAAATTATACTGCTCAGTACAAAAAATCAGTTTGTTCAACTCCTTAAAAAATGTCAACAGGAAAACTCAGTTTACGTGTACCCTCATAGCAGGGTTACATTGGGCACGGTCCAGACCCTATCGACTAAAAAACAAGCTTCAACATCCAACCTTCCCGTTATGCATTTTTACAGGCAGATCAACTCTTGTACCTGGAAACATAGAAGAACCACTGGATGAGTCGTAATACGAATAATGATGACCACATTCTCTTGAGGGCTTGAATTTCATATTGAAAATTTGAGTTGCTTTGACAGCCATATTTCTGATTTCCAATAAATTCGGATCAATTATAACATTAGCGCATAATTCCTTATATAACTTATATTTCATGTTATATATACTATATATAGATTTTAGTTTTAAAGTCCTCCAGAACGGTAAAGTAGATGGCCCACGAGTCTAGTGACTTGATCCCTGGCAGAGCGATACCGTTGACTAGAGAGCAGCTAGTAGAGCAGACACACACTTCTGGAATTCTTATTTTGCATATTACACCTATCCCCGATTTGCACGGTACTTTTTTTACACGTTTTCGATATCACACGGATTCTGAAAGGTTCCTTTCCCCAGATTTACACAAAAATGTTCCCCAATTTGCACGGAAAGTTTAGGGGGCATTTTAATTTTAATTTTGTCCATGTGTAATTTTGTCGGCGTGTAATTTTGTCTTGTGTGAATTTGTCTGTATAATTTTGTCTTGTGTAATTTCGTCATGTAACCGATTTTTCCATACCATATCAAGTAGGCTGAGACAGCGGGACACGACAATACACAACCGATTGCTAACAGGTGGACGGGTAGAACAGAAGGACGGGTGGATAGGCAAATAGTAGTAAAACCCAAGCAACGCTGGGTACTCAACTAGTATTTCGATAAAAATCAGTGCATATAATCCGGTCTCTAGTTATAAAACCAACGGAAAACTTTCGCCCAATATAGAACAGACTTACAATTTAACATTTACATTGGTGCAGACATTACTTTTATCTCAAATTTAATCTCAAACTTCTGCATTGCAATAAAAAACGTGACGGCTAGTCCATCAAATGCCGATAAAACGAAAATCCAGATATCGCCAAATAAATTAAGGAAACCTCTTACGATCGAGACGGAAAGCAAACTTAGCCTCAATTTAAATATTTATTCGTTTTTTATTGACTCTTGGAACATGCATTTTGAATACATATTATGAATGAAATTGATGAATGCCAAATTTTATTTATCAAGGCAATCAATGCAATCTCAAAATAACTAGAATATTAACTACACAATTACACAGTGTCTACGCTTACATTATGAAGAAATATGTAAGATGACTTGACGATACGCGAACTGAGTGTGACGGTCATTCCAGTGCGAGACATTGCTGAGTATACATTGTCCGAAATACACAATTCTCATTCTGCGTAAATCTCGCTGTTTTCGTGCCATCGGTATTTCCCTCGTTGAGTAAGATCCACTCCTCAACAAATTATAGGCCCAGGAATACGCATCTTCAGCGATTCAAAGTGGGCTCGTAGATTGCGAAGAGCGAATACAATTTTGAGGTTAACTACCACGAGCTAGGTGAAATAACGTATGTTACTCAATCAACAAGATGAACTGGCAAAACTAAACTCCTATGGATGCGTTGACGAAAGATAATTACGACACCTGGAAAATGCACATGGAGGTATTATTAATAAAGAATGATGCATGGTCGTATGTGAGCGGAATATCGGTAAACCTGAAAACACAGGAGCTAATACAAAAGCTGTTGGGTTACACTGGAGTATATGTCTACTGAAGACATACCAGCCGACATCCTAACGAAGGGATTTCCTAAGATGATGCATCAAAAATGTATTCTGTTGTGGATAATTTAACAAGGGGACACAGAAAACACGTCCTATGACTTTCAACACGTTTTACTAGATGATTAAACAACCTTGTTTTTGAAAACAAACAGTTGTTTGACTCTCCCCGGGTAGTGGGCCCTGGAGTCGCCACACTGTCATTGGGAATGAAATGTTCTCGCTCATCGAGGGAAAGTGTAGAAATCTGTAAGATGACTAGTACGATACGTTACCCGATTCTGACGATCATTCCAGTACAAGACATTGCTGAGCACCCATTGTCCGAAATACACAAATATCATTCTGTGTAAATCTCGTTTTCTTGCCATTCAAAATTCCCCGTTTGAGTAAGATCCGCTCCCCAAGCTATTAACTACGTTTATTATATTTATGCAATCTATACTACCACACAGTATTGATTATTACAACTTTGTCTAATGCATGTGTTCTCTGATTTACCACCAAAGCATGCTGGATGTTGGAATTGCTCACGTTGGTGGCTCCCTTTGCCCCTAAACACACAGAATAATGCGAAATTACTCTCGCAAAAGACTTTTGTAATATAACAAATCGGGACCATGGTTAGAGAATGGCTGACTCTTGGGTGTTCTCATTCAACCAAGTAAAGGCATACTTATATTTTACATATGTACTCCAATTCTCTCCTTTCCTAATGCTTTTGATCTGACGTTCACTTAACATCACGTGGCGTCGTATCGATATGAAGACACTGATCATCTCCAGGACCGGTGGCGTGGTACTCAAGTGGTAAGTTGTCGAAATAAAAACAAAGACTATTTCTTTTCTAATCATAATTGCAACTAAGTATATTTATTAATTAAACTACACATTCAATCTATTACATTCAAGTAAACACGGTGATGATAAAATTGATTAATAAAATAAAAACACATAGTAGACTATTCAAAAGCCTTTGACAGGATGTATACAGGCATTCACAGCATCATTGTATCATTGTTCACTAAACAATGTGTAATAAAAAATATTCACATGTAATCACTACCCGTTCTCTAGTCTTCTGCACTGAGGGGCATCTGCAACCACGTCATTTACTGACGCCATGCAGCGCTCTGTTTTACCTCTCCGCTCTGATTTTTTTTTTCCATGCTCTATTTACACAAATTTCATTTAACACGAGTTAAAAAGTTAACATTTTCTCTTTTTGTTTTAAAAAATGTGTGCAAAAAATACCGGTATAATATTTTTCCCGCTTGATATATATGTCTGTATATTTACCTATGTGATAACTAGCTACTCTTGATTTATTCAATGTTGAAAATTATAGGGCTTGGAGTTTCTCCTAATGCCGCAATTTGCGGCAAGATGTACGTGAGACGACCGAAGATTGAGAGAATATAAACGAAGCTGACTGACAACTGCTGTAAAACCAACGGTATAATGTTAAACTTTTGCTAATTGTGGGTGCTAAATTACCCTCCGAACTGTATATAAAACAGTGATGGCGATTCACGTTTTCAGAGTGCCTTCGTCGTTTGCGTTCAATAGTCCCTAACTCTGCTCTCTCGCCCTTACAGCGATCGTACGTGCCTCGAGTACCTAAGCGCCCCGTAGTGCGTTCTCAAGCGATTAGCCAGCTCTGTCTACCTGCCGCTCCAGGCCGGGAGATTTAGAACTTCCATCAGCGTTAACCGGTATCGTTAACGCTGCAACTTCAAGGTAGATCTGCCAAGTGCGGTTTCTATGTCTGCGCCCCCTATCATGGGAAGGCAAATCGGGGCCCTCCATGTAAACGGTAGGAATCTAATTTTCCTGTCAAAACAAGCATACCATATTATTGCTGCGTACAACCGCCCGCAGGGCTGCATAGTAGAAACAGTAGGAACATCACCACCATCGTTGCTGGTGGTAAACCACGACTCAGAGCCTCACTCTGCCGAAGCTACACGGTTATTGCTCCGGACGAGCCAACGCACGTACCCACTAAAAGCAGGTTCAATCCTGGACACCCTGGACATATTCTTAGCGCAATACCTGTATTGCGACCGTACAGTGTGGAGAGAGTTCGCTTTGTCCTCCGACCACTCCAACGTCATCTTTGAGCTGGAGACCAGATAGGATATTTTCCCTCCGCTTGTCTCCCACATAGATTAGTTCCGGGCCCAGACACACTTGGAGCGCTCCGTGTACAAAGCAGCTATCATCACTTCCGCCTATGACGTGAACACCACGGTGGACTCCATGACCATCGACGTCGCGATGGTCATTGAACGAGAAACGGTGAGAATTCCTGTGGGCCGCAACTTATTTCGCCTCCCCCACGATAAACCCCGAATTAATCCGAATAAAGAACCGTATGCTGCGCGAGGAGAAAGACCCCTCGACGGACGTTCTCTTTGAATCCGAAATCAACACTTGGGTTTGCGAATTTCTCGGCCAGCCCGCGACCGCTTACTTCCCACTCGCCGAACCGGATGAAGTCTTCAACCTCATTCGACTCACTAAATAGCGCAAGGCCCCTGGGATAGAGGAAATCCGAAACAAGGCCTTAAGACATCTGCCGAAGAGGTTCATCGCCGGACTCACGAATATCATCAACGGGATAATGCGCCTGGCTCACTTCCTGCCAGCGTGGAAGCTCGTCACGATGATCGCGATTGCGAAAGCGGGCAAATCACTCCCAGCTGATAAGTCTGCTCAGGACAATCAGCAAAATTGCTGAACGCACGCTCCTCTCGCGACTTCAAGGATTCGCCGACGAGCAACACCTTATTCCCAGTTGCCTGTTCAGTTTCCGGAAGAAACATGGCATGGTTGGAGCGTTTCGAGATTCCTATAACATTCATTATGGAAATTTTATATTTGCGTAGGTGTTTGGAAACAAAGTTTTATAGAATTTGTGGACAATATTATCAAAATTACTTGACATAAAATAAATAGATTCCATTGGTCGCCTACGTAAATATTATATATTTATTTCGTAATTTAATTGACTCATTTAGATTTCATATGTCAAATTTTACAAACTCTGATTACAAAGTTGTGCTTTACATCAGTCAGAAATATCTACACCACAAAGCTTTCACTTATACAGTAAATTAAACTTCCAACGCCATATTCAGCAGAAATAATTTGAGTACCTTTATAAGATACGTCATAGCTATTATCTTAATGAGGTAGTCCGGAAGTCACGCAAAGATTCATACTGAACCTTATGCTGTTACGTGTCGCAGATACCGTCGCTTCCAGAAAAATCTTAAACCATTGAATAACATGTAAATATTATTACATATATAATGTTATCTATTATAGTATGACAATTTTCGGCTTCTTAGCTCAATGTACTTGGATCCCAAACGATTTCAGTTAATCAAAGAAGGAGCACTCGATACTAGATTGATTTGAAAATAATTGAATAGAATGATACTCTCCGAATGCAGCCACAAAAAATGACATTTACATCACATTGTCTAAGCATGTAACAAAATCTGAAACTTTGAGTTGAAGTTCATTGTAATTGGAAGCTCTTCTACAATTGAAATACCTAATCTTACAAAATGATAGATATGAAATAAGAATTCTTTGGCATCAAATTTCAGTGAAATTGATCAATTTGTTATTACCAAGAAAACATTATGGTTGCCAGATTTATAGTTGCATTAAATTCAACATTAAAATAAAGTTCATTGTCAACAATGCCATTGGCAGTTCAAAAATCTTACATACCAAATGAAAATTAAACATTTCTGAAATAGGTTTTTTCGATTTGGTGATTATGTTAGAATTTTGGTTGGTTTGTTGGAGGGCATCTGACACACGCAACTCTTAGGTCCTACTATTTGGTCACATTGTATATCCTCCTTGTACGGCCTCTTAGTTTTTGGAAGGGCAGATACGATTGGGTTATTGGGATAGGAGTCGTAGATGAGCGTACTGCAACCACATTTACCTTATCAGATGACGTACTTGACTCTCTCTACTGTCCGCTCGATTGTCAACGGTAACGCAGTGCCAGGGATACAACCTAAGTCAGACTTGTGGGTCATCCGTACGCCAAATACGTTACCGCTCAGTACCGGGAGGTTTTGTTATTATTTTAGTTTTAGTTCTCCAGTTGAGACTCTATCAATTAGCTTGAAAAAAATATTTTTCATCAATTCTGTTTTTTAATTTTTGTTGTAGAATAATGTGCGGAATTGAGGCAAGAGGTGGGGATACCTAAGAGTAATAGAGCGCCTTCGGATCAGCCGAAAGCAGTGTGCATGAAGAGCTGGCCTAACACACCCACTGAAGTGAGAGCAACCGTGTGGCACTGCTCTACTTCTGCGAGGCTGTAGAGTTGATCTGGGAACAGGACGTTTTTCGAGTGGAGGCCCTACCCCTTTTCCGAGTCCGAACAAATAGTATTATGAACACATAATTCAGCTAAGATACGTCGTGTCGCGCTGACCGTAGGCTTATAAATACTCACCAATTTTGCAACTGAGCTCTCTCCCTATCTGGGCGTGTGGCACAATACCCAGAAGACTCAAACTCGTCTTTGGGCCTGACCACCGCATCCTGAGGAACGACGTGAATGTTCCTTACTACGCGGTTTCGCGACATCTTCCGTGAATTCGGACTAACTTCCCTTACAAAATTTTGTGACAAACTTGCTACCCCCATGGCCATGGCCATGTACCCTGGTTATTTACTAGTCAGGTTTAGCTACCAGGTTAGATATCCCTACCGGGCCAATGCCCGGTCCTTGACCCTCTTATCTCTGCCACTCTCTCAAATCTTGAAGTCTTAGCAGTTTATTTAACATATAGCCAGAGATCAGCCATAGCAAACGGCCGGAGTTTAGTAGGTCGGTCGAGGTTACCATTGCCCTCTTCTGACTATCCGAGCGGCCAGCCCCACACAGGGTTTCTTCTCATCGGGTTACTACCGTGCAGTGTAACTGAGCTCCTTTTTCTCTCACCGAAATCAGTGGGTGTTATGGTAGAGCTATAGCGATACTTAGCTGCAGACAGCTAGCTTCCGGACCGAAATGTCTTGTGTAATTAATTTGAATTTACAAATTGCTCTGAGAGAGAACACGCTCTCGAAAAAGTCCCTTGCGGTGGATGTTCGCAGAATCTAGCAGATGCGCCAAAGTGCACCTCGCGGTTGTTGCGCGGGTGCCGCCTCCGACACCGACGCTGCAACCGGTGTTTTGCCGCCACCGCTATTTGAGCAGTAACCGTGAGCAACGCCGTCACATCAATGAATTTCCTCATCGTCGCAAGTTCTCTATCGCGCCCGAATGAATGTGTAAAGTTAATAAATTTCATGTATTCCAACCGGAGTGTTTGTAGTTAAGTGTCATTAGAATTTCAATTCTAATTAAAGTGAGCCGATAATTATGTAAACATTGCAAATATTAAATACTTTTTATTAGTTCTCCTTAAATTTTAACTTCAAATGTATAAAATACTAGCATAGACAGGTGAGTTACACGACAACAAATTTACAAGTGTCCATAGGCGCTTTCCGCTTACCAAAAAATTGTTATTGGGATGCCAGCAAACTACCATCCGATTCCATTCTGATAATAATGAATTAAGTGCCCATTATCTCAAAATACGTATTCTGCTTAAAGTGTAATAATTTTTACTTTCCCGTTTTATCACATGTTGGTAGCAGCCTGCTGAAGAGTACGAGCTTATCAACAATGACAGTGTTTTCAACCTAATACTTTCCTTTCACCTAGGATTTTTATCGTTGTAAGTGATATCATACCTCTTCTATGATATGGCTTGGGGGTTTTAACTTTCTTACCACATTAGTATTTCGTATATGATGAATCAATTTCACTTTAAACATCCGTCTTGACATCCACATCTCGAATGCCGCTAATTTGTTGATGGACGTGTAATTTTGCCCATGTGTGATTTTGGCCGGGTGGGATTCTATACAGATGTGATTTTGTCTGCGTGTGATTTCGTCTAGTGTGATTTCGTTATGTAACCGGCTAAAAGTATGTAGAATTCACTGCATGGCTGCAATTCCGTCAGGAATACAAATCTGCTTACTTTTAGCCATGTTAAGGCGCGTCACTGTAATTAACCTGCGTTAATTACTAGTATCAGGACAGAATCACATAAGACATAATCACATTGGACGATATCACATAGACAAAATCACATAGGGTCAAAATCACATAGAGACGAAATAAATGTACCAAAATCACATTTGTATTTTTCTAAGATTAAGTTTAGCTAAAAAACCCACATGCTTTAAATAAAATTGGTTTTTATGAAGACAGTGACCCATTATTCAGTATTCAACTTGAAACCATAAGCAATCTGCAGCTGACTATATTGCAAGGACTACAAATTGTATCGAAGGGTAGCATTACGGGTTCTAATCACTTTTCTGTGCACTCATCCAACTCTTTGGATATTTCTGGATAGAATCGTGAAGGAATTGTACTTTCAACACACAATATATTTACAACATACCGCTGGCCAGCGTATCCCTGGTTGTCTTACATATGTTAGGTTGAAACATCGTAATTCAAACATTGTTCAAGACTATAATGCCAAGGAGCGAATGAATTGTTTACGTACCAGCAGTCATCGTTCTTAATATTTTTTAATGTCTCATGTATATGCTGTTTCAACATTAAATCTTTTTCGTAATAGGTTACTGATAATATACTGTATTTGAAGCAGTGATTTCTGTTGTGTAAATCTTTGAACTTGTGTATTTTGCAATATTTTTCTTTTCTTGCAATGAAGAAAGTAATGTAAACTGTAAGAAAGTTCATGGCCATTCGATATGCAACTAAGCACGTCTCTTATGACAAAAAATTAGATACTTATGCATAAGTTTAATTTAAAAAACCCTAATATGTGATTTTAGCACATGTTATTTTGTCTTTATGTGATTTTGTCCCTATGTGTTTATGTCCCTATGTGATTTTGTCTTATAGGATTATGTCATGCAACCTAATTATTGGTATATGTTGAGAATTGGTTTCAATTGGCAATGTATACTCTTAAGCAAGTCGAATCGAAGGTACCTAATAAGGTTCAATGTTCTTTTCTTCATGTGTTCAATTGGCCCTGCGTTGTAATGGCCGTGCAATTTTATGTAATTTCGCCCGTGTTGTTTTATAACGTGTTGTTATGACATGTAGCGGTCAGTTCTGTACAGTAATCTTTTGCTTTCCCATAATATGTTATACTAGTTACGGTCAATTATTTTATTCTTCCATTCTGAAAAGTTAGCTCCTTCATTTCGTTTGCCACTTTTCAGCCCATCGATCCTTAGAGCTTCCATTTTCTCCAGCCTTTGGGAATCCTGCCAGCCACTTAATCAAGCCCCAATGCGGAGAAATCTTCATTATGTGCGCCACGGCAAGGGTATTTTAATGATGTTAACATTGAATTACCGAATTATATACCGTCATAAATTAATAAGTAAAATTTATCGAGGTAAATGAATGACACAATTCATTATTGGCTTCTAAGTGGTTTAAATTTGATGTTGTATTAAATTTCGGTTTATCCAACACTAGGGCGACAGATTTGTGCCTTATCTAATTTGCGAAGCGTGAATATACTTATTCTTGCTATTGTGTATTATTACAGTTCAATAGTGAACGTAAAATAACTTATCAATAACATTACAAATATTTAAGCCCAAAACACATGAGAATATCAGATACAGTAAAAGCCCGTTACAGGGTAGTCTGTTATTGGGAAAACCCCGTTTTATTGAAAGAAAATGCCAGTCCCTTGAAAAATTATCATTAGTGGGACAAAACATTCGTAAAACGTCGTCCAATTCGTATTTGTTCGTGGAGTTGAAGTAACTTTCGGAAGTTTAGTGATGTACTGATTATAAATAAATATATAATGGTGTAAATTCCCTAGTTGCGAAACGCATTGTACATTATTCGCTACTTGCACTTTCGTTATGGCTCCGAAAAGAAAGCAAATCCCAATTGAAATAAAAAAATAAATTATTGCCGCAATAAAAAGTGCTGAAATGAAAATGCAGTGTCGATTGTGGTGTCATGCCACCCTCAATAACACGCATTCTTAGCAAAGTAGAAGCGATAGATATAGCCGATACCAAAACCAAAAGAAAACAGTTAAGAAATTCGCGATTCCTGGCTTTAGAAGAAACGTTAATGAAAGCGTTCAACCATGCTAGAAATTGCACTGTGCCAATCGGAGGACAAAGTCTGAGAGATAGGGCAGAGAATTTCGCTTCGGAACTAGGAATCTCAAGTGAAGTGTTCAAGGCAAGCGAAGGGTGGTTTGCTCGATTTAAGAAGCGTCATGGAATTACATTTCAAACACTAAGTGGGGAGCGCGTTGGATCGAAGTTCGTTATAAGGTAGCAATTCGTTATAGGGAAATTTTTACGCCGGTC
Organism: Labidoglobus nevermanni; assembly: GCA_025447835.1. NCBI lineage: Eukaryota > Metazoa > Arthropoda > Insecta > Coleoptera > Staphylinidae > Labidoglobus > Labidoglobus nevermanni. The sequence goes on from JAOEHK010009360.1 coordinate 12,304, forward strand.
CCTTGTGTCGCAAACCAGGTTGGCATGTCGCACGATTGCGACGATTGGCAACACTGCGAGGAGGCCCCAGTTCGCGCGGAAA
>JAOEHK010009371.1:0-12385 GCA_025447835.1 Labidoglobus nevermanni
CACCAAAAAAAGTCCCGGGCGCGGCCCATGTATTTCTTATGGGAGTTTCAGCCGTGCTCTCTCATTTTATACCTACTGGCAGTTTTTATGGTTTTTCTCAGAAACTACAAGGTGAAACGGGACGATACGAAGTCATTAACTTCATTGGCGAGTTGCGATTACGTCTTCGCAGAATTGCGAATACGTAATCAACGAATTTCACCACCATCCTCCCAGTAGTTCTTGAGAAACCCCACAAAAACAGTCCACACATATCCTCAATTCCGAAATGAAATTTATATCCTCAGGTGCGAATTTAAATTCCCCATAGAATACACGTTAAATCATCGCGATACACCCAGTAGTTCCTTAGAAAAATCATAAAAACTGTCCACATATTTCTTCCGTTTTTACAGGAATTAGCAGGAATTTTGAGTTGAATCTTTTGTGATCAGATGCCCATTTAAATTCCCCATGAAATGCACTTTGAATCATACCGATTCACCGAGTATTTCCTGAGAAAAACCACAATAACTACGGTTACGCCTTCACCGAGTTACAATGTCCTGAGCTACGAATTGCGATGACGTCATCGCCTAGTTGCGTTCACGTCGGCGACGAGTTGCGATTAGATTCAATTAAATGGCAGGAAGAAAGCCAACATTTCGTAAGTCTGGACCGACAACAAGTCAGGACCCTCACAGGACTTCTTACAGGACACTATCACCTGAACAAGCATCTCAGCAAAATCGAACTTGTACCTAGTGCTCAGTGCCGTGGACGCATGGAGGACGATGAATCGTCTTACCATGTCTTATGCGCTTGCCCGGCGATGACCCACAGAATGCGAGTATTCGACGTGGAGCACATGACAATGAAGCAATTAGTTTCCTAGCCCCCGGGCAAAATCCTGGAGTTTGCCAGCCACATTACCTGGCTGAAGGGGTAGGAAAGAACGCCTGGGAGGTTTGCACAAAGGGCCCATATGTCTGGCCTAAGTGCATTGTGGTCTCTGCTGGCAGTACCTCGCACTCCATCTCCAAAAAAGGCAGTCATTGAATGCAGAATATATTTTTCCTTCCAGAACATGTCGTTTAGCATATGTCAGTTTTGATTTCTAACTGTTCCTTCCCAAACTATTCATCAACCTCAGTTTTCATGAGATACTTCGACATTTTGAATGTTATTATCTTTTAATAGGCAAGGAATAAAAAACTGTTTTCTCAGAGTTGATATCTTAGCTTAGGAATCTATTGGAGCCAACTACAAAATATCCCGGTCAAAGACCGTTCATGGTAGGTTGCAGATACACCAAAATTTTCTTAGAAAGTTGATAAAGGGAATATGTATGTATACTGAAAGATATATACTAGATGTACATATATTGCGATGTCTTAAATTTTGGTAGCGGTACCATTATCGCTACATAAAAAGTTTGACAACAGTCTTGTAGGTTTACTTTGATTTATTGATGGAATTTTAAATAATTGGTATAAATGGTATAATTGGTATATAATTGGTATGCTAGTTGCACAATTTTTGATATCATTTAACGTGGAGTAATATTTGCAAATGCATTTTCATTTCATTTTTCATTTCCGAGAAACACACGTTCGCTCACCCACATGCACATTCGGGCTGTATTATCCAATGGTATAGCTGTAAGTTGAGGTGCGCATGGTGATGTTTTACGCGGGCGTAGAGGGCGGCATGGAGATAAACACCTGTCAATTCCCATTCGAGTCATACAACCTTGTTAAATTGTTGGCTGATGGCGAAGTGTGTGCATACATTTCCATTCCCCGGCCAACCGGATCACGCCGTCTGTTTGCCATCCCGGTGTGCCCGCCGCATGTTCGCACACCTCATTCGTTCTTATCGCTCAATCTGTGGCAGATGTGTCGCCAATATGTCAATATATGTTGTACTTGTACGTTTCCAATAGAAAAAACGCAGATAACGTCACGCCAACCTCGTGAAGTGGGTCACCCATCCACCAGCGACAAATTGACGCCGCTAAATATGGAGATAACATTGCGTTTCGATTGTTTGAGGATTCTTTCTGTTTACTATTCTTTGACATATCTAATTCGAAGCCATCACCAACATCGACATTCAGGGTATGCATTAATAAGCAGTCATTTGCCGTTTAGATGCCGTTTGTTAACCAAATACGATGTGGGCAGTGCGTACCACCTCAAAAGTGACTCGAAAATACATACGAAATACGAATACAAACAACTATTTGGCTTATTACCCATATACCAGTTTAAATTAATTTTACTTTTTATCGCAATTGCGAACTGGAGACCATATTAAATGTTTCATTGTATGGTTTCTGTTGAAATATATTGCATATTAACTCTACAATTATTTTTACAACAATAAATTAAGAAATATCTGTATTTCGCTTCTCTCTGAGACTTTTTATAGAAATAATGGACTGATATGTGATATGATATGGTGAATAAATACGCCTTTCCGGCTTTCAATTGTAGGCCGCTGATATTCCTAAATTATATGACACGAGGAGTCCTTCCTCTATAGATTCCGATATCCTCTCTAAGCATGAAGCCTCCGAGCAACGTCTATACCTCCTCTTCTTTGGCATGGAATAGGGACGGCCAATCCAATTGAACTCACAGTCCATGTTAGAAATGCCGCACATAAAATAATCCAATCGTGGGCCGCACCATATAAAAACGGACTTTGGGTATTTCGGCCAACTCAATCCAACGGGCCCCCTTTACACGAAGTTACCACATTTTCCTAGAGATGAAGTGAGAAAGTGCGTCATCTCAGAATTTTCCCAGACTTTTCCCTTGTGCTATCTGCAAATGGTTCCTTTATGAAAACCCCAGCTATCCTAAGCACCATTTTATATAGACAAGCACGGAGAGAATCCTGGTGGTTCGTCATCATATCAACTAAGTTAAAACTTTTCCGAACTGCTGCATGAACCTCGGGTATTCCCCGTCCTTGTTGGTTGCGCGGCCCACGGGCCACGCGTTGGCTGTGCCTGGTATTGAATATTCTCCAAGAATATCGAACTGGATATTTTATGAAATATTTCCTTATTGCGTTGTTTCTATTATGATAAGATGACAACTTTTTTTATATTATATTTCAAGTTTGTAGTTCCATTTTAACATCGTGAGTGATTTTGTCCGTGGTGGGGTTTATGCTCTGTATTTTGAGTCATAGTGAAAATATATACATAATTCATTTATCCTCCAGACAATTTGACAAGTCATCGACTAATATTGATCAAATATGTAATGCCTACATATAGCGATTGATGTTCAATTTGCCTCCTACACATCCGATGACAGTTTGTCGTGTGTTAGGTCTCTATAATTTGCTGCTAAATTATATTAATTTCTTCTAGGACCCAACATACTAGAGGTGGACGAAGGCATAATGCAGAAGGTTTGGTGGAAACCTGGTATTTAAGATTTCAAGTCTATATATATTCAGTAGAATCTCTTAATTTAACCAATCCCGAATTAACGTTTGAAAGTGCCGATTCCTTGAAAAAATCCCTTGAAAAATGAGTTTAACGTTTATTGTAAATAGAAACAATATATATTCCTGTCATTTAGCAAATCTATGTACTAATTAAATCTGTGCATTCGCACGTAACAACTGAAACTAAGGAATCAATATTTTATATTCTTTTTGTAGATTGTTTGAGATAATTTCCATTTCGCTTTGAGCGCAATTAAACTGTATAGTACGAAAGCAAGCAAGTACTTAATTCAAAGTAGAAATTCGTCTTAAAACAGGATTAGCTTGGCATCTCAATGCATCAAACATTGTTCACAATAATACAGGATACTCAGGTAAGTATATAAGTATAGTGCAAATATTCCTTTCAATAACTTCACCGCTTTATTGATATATCAAAGAAAGCCAATGATCAGCTAATACCCAACAATTATTAGTTTATCAAATTGCAATTCTTAAAGAACGTTGCAACAATTATGGAACATTTGGTTTAGGCAATATCAGATTCGCCACTTCTGAAATGAACCGGCTTTTCCAGAGTAGGCAAACAACGTTGCAGGCATTAATCCTTAACATGTGGTCCCTTATCAAGCGTATTATTCTCGGATAGCAATAATAATGCATTATTCGTCGGCCTCGCAACGCTGTTGACAAGCCGCGCATTTAGCCATCAAAGGGAAATCGTGAAATTTTAATTGCGATGCAAGAATCGTCTTTGTGCTTTTCCGCTTTGCGCCTGTTAGGCGATTTGATCCATAGCGATTTTAGGAACACGCTTTCACAAACTGATGAGCAAGATTCTATCTTATCGCCAATGCTCCAAGTAAAACAATATCAAATTACATATTTATTTCCAACTCAGAGTTTCGAAACATAGTTCAGTAAAGTAGAAATGCAGGGTTCCATGACATAATCCCATATGACAAAATCACATAGGACGAAATCACATAGACAAAATGACATAGGGACAAAATCACATAAAGACAAAAGCCAAAGACAACGCCAAAATCACATTGAGACAAATTCACATGCAAAACACAAAAGCAGCAATCACTGCTTCAAATGATTTTTGTTCTTAAATATTTCTTATAACACAATATATTTTCAGTAACTTATTACGAAAAAGATTTAATGTTGAAACAGCATATACATGAAACATTAAACAATATTCATAAAAGTGACTAACGGTATGTAAAAAAATAATTCGCTCATTGGCATTATAGCCTTGAACAATATTTGAAATACGTTGTTTCAACCTAATATTTTTAAAACGGCCATGGATTCGCTGACCAGTGGTATGTCATGTTCTGGTCACCTATAAATATATTGTGTGTTTAAAAGAAATTCCTTCACGATTCTATCCAGAAATGTCCAAACAGTTGGATGAGAGTACTGAAAATGTGATTGGAGCCCGTAATGCCATCCTTCGATACAATTTGTAGTCCTTGCAATATAGTCGGCTGCAGATTGCTTATGGTTTCAAGTTGAATACTGAATAATGGGTCATTGTCTTCATAACAACATATTTTATTTCAAACAAATGACTCTTTTACTAAACTTAATTTAAAAAAAGTCCAAACATGTGATTTTGGCACATGTTATTGCGTCTTTATGTGATTTTGTCCCAATGTGAATATATCTCTATGTGATTTTCTCCACGTGATTTCGACCCATGGGATTATATACCATGTTTTCTGACAATATTGATTTGTTCTCTATTCCATAGTTTCAATTTCTGTTACTTGTTAATATTGTAAAGGCCTATGGCTGTTTATATTAACGTTAAATATATTATTATTATTATTATTATTATATGACCCCGAATGAAGAGGCGAAACATGAAACAGAAAATTGTCGTAAAATGAATGCCAGATTTAGTAGCATCCGGTTGCATAACGAGGAAACGCGGTTATCCGGCTAAAAATCTCTCCCTATCCGACATTTTCCGGTTTTAGCCAACGCTGGCGCTTTTTTGCAGCACTACGTGTGTCTTTCCGGTGGTTACATGAGCGGAACGGCTTAGTACTTTACCTTTTTTTAATTATCAGCGCCCAGAAACCTCTTTCGCCCTTTTAAGTGATTCATTTTTCAGTTCGCCCAACGCGTTCTATGTCCGACCTACAGAATGAGAACCCTGCAATTAAAGAATGCCATCAAACTCGCTGAACATTGATTGTTTGCCACGATATAATTAATAATCGTCCGACGCGTGCGTGCCATCTGCTGGATGGCGCTCACACTAATGAAGCACTATTTCGAATTGATTAAAGGCGAGTTTTTCAAACTCATCGTTCATTTGGCGTAATTGCATAATGGAGGCCAGTCGGGCATGTTGGCTAACAGGTGCGTTAGGTAGTCCTGCGACCACTCTATCCAGTTCGAAAGCGCGTTTGTTGCGTAGCCACAGGTCTTGAGGGATGCATTAGCGGCTGAGCCGCTCCCAGGTAATTTCGTAATGGCAGGTTTCACGTGACAAGTGCAAACAGACTCTAATCGCCGACGTAATTTACTAATCGATCAACCATTGTGCGTAATTTGCTCGCGAGTGTTTTTCGCGTTTTTGCACTCCTCGAAGACCTCTCCAAGACGCATTTTCATCAATATTTCCATCTATTTATCATTTCACTTAAAGGTAGCCACCTACCATCCTGAGGTGGCGTAATTACAATAAAGCTATTTTGTCCATGTCGCGACCCACATTCCTATAATCCGAACATCAACTGCCTACTACTGATTGTAACAGGAAACGATGGACATGATGTGAGAGCAATAGATGTAAAAGTTGGGGATATGGAAGTTTCAGAGCATTGTATCGTCGTCATGGACCCGACTTGGTTCCGTTTCGGTGTCTCGCACCCTGTTTATACTGATTTCCCGAGAGTCCTATCGATTGGGCGTACAGGACGGTGCGAAATCGCTGCCAGGATCTGCTACCTACTTCAATAAGTACAGTGCATTTACTGTAAAACGCCAACTTAGGCTCACGTTAAATTCTTTTCCTACTCAATAGAACATAATTGATTTATTTTACCTTGAATTCGGCTAAACGTTATTGCTAAAGGGACTTGAACATAGAAAATCGCGGATGCTGGGATATTCATTAACAGTTACAAAATTTGGAGACAGAACTCATTAGGCTGAAGTACAATATTTCACTGAGAGACAAAATTTAAAAAAAATTAAATCGGCAAGACAATGATAACGGGGGTGCGGGTAGATGGTGGAGGTAGTAGTGCGAGGAACGCGACACTAATGTGCTGGGTTCTATTGGCAGCCAGGGAAAATCATTCCGTGTGTTAACAGATCGAAACTTTCTCCAGTAGTTATACTAACCTCTTAGACTATCCGTTACAAATTCTTCTAAAAATCTGCCGAAACACCAAAAAAGTTCGCTCGTAAAATTGGCTCAAAGTACCTTATAAGTTGAAGTTATAAACACAAAGTTTTGTAAGATAAAAGAACAGGCGATTCGCCCTTATATATGAGAGAAGAAGGAAAATAACGCAAATCTGTATACAAATTATATTCTCCATGAAAGTACCCTTCATTAGTGTCAAGCTAACTCAAATTACAATTACCAAAAACATTAATAGTCATCAAGAACATACTCTTCACTTTTTTTCATCAATCATATCGTTTTCAGTCTCATCTATCAAAATACCCTTGGTAGCATTGGTCATCCAGGATGACAAAGCCTTTACTGATTAGGTTATATTAAAAAAATCTAATTAGACATGTCAAGGTCTCCTCCATGATGAATTCTGTTAAAGTGCGTCTTATACTCTGTAAAAGACGCTACCTAGGATTGTATTAAATTCAATTAGAATTATAGCGGCTATAGGAGAAATATGAAAAGGCATTAAGAAGACAGAGTAAAGAAAAACTAAATAAACACGAATCTACGAATCTCAAATTCTTACGAGCAAGGCAAAATGTCAATATTAACCAAATAATAGAACTAGCAGAAACAAAACTAGAAATGCAAATCTATGCGGGATATAAAATAAGATAAAGGATGGCCCTACTAGAGGGCATCTAGAGATGCCAATACGGGCAGTTATTGCATGCTCAAATTTCTAGCATTGACTAAATCTCTATTAGAATTAACTTAGAAACAGAGACAGAGGACGATTGTGAACGAGTACCAGGAATGCATCACTCCAAGATATTCCTGGGGAGAAAACCATCAAGCACGAATGGAGTCGACTTGCACTCTCTTGAGGACGAGCAAGGCTAAAAGAACTCGTAGGACTCATTTCGGGACACTGCGGGCTCAAGAAGTACCTAGGTACGATGGGTCTTTGCCAAGACCCAGTTTTAAGGTACTACTTAAAAGAGGATGAAACTCAGCACATGGGCGAGTACATCGCACTAAGGGTGCAGCGGAAGGCAGCCTTGGGGAAGGAGGCACTGACCCACGCTGAGTTGGCTAAATTGTCCTGGGAGGAGTTCATGCACTTCTTTGAGGACATGAGACGTCTAGGGAAATAATAGCATAGCACACAAGGACTAGAAGGACCGAGATGCGGGGAACCAGATGGTAGACCGATCCCGAGGTAATAAAAAAACTTAGAAAACTTCATGTTTTTCTTGAAGATTTCTTCCATCTCATTGCCATGGTAGTGGGAAAGTATAAATATTGCAAGAGTTCCCTATCCGTAACTGGTTACTTGGAATGCCGCATAATGACGTCACGAGAAGCGAATTGCATGGCGCTTAATAGAACTGCACAGAGGGTGTGCATGATGAGGTGTATTTGACACTCTTTGGGGAGACAGCGATCTGTGAAACACCTCAAAACGTTTATAATTGCTTAATTAGCAACTTTGTAAATGCGATTACGAGCAAATGGGGAGCTGGCGACAATTGCGTAACTTAATCGAACAAAGTTTAATTATCGCCAGCACGGATCACGTCGAAGTTTGCTATTCCGTTTTCTTGGTGTGAATTTTTCCGCAAATTGCCAAACTCTTGCATTGCTCTGCATGAAATTGCTTCGTAGCAGTGGGTGGTGGGCATGTTAATGACGTTTTAATAACAGGCGCAAATCATCAATTCATCAGCGTTTTCTGCAATGAAATGTTACTGATATGCTTTAACAGTGCTTGAACATTCAGATGAAAAGAGTTGGCAGGCCGTTACGTCAGCGATTCAAAAGTAATGGGGGCTGCAATGGCATAAAAGAATCGCTTAGCTGTAAGCAGTTGAAAAATAACGTGTCAATTATGCAGATCGTGTGCAATTAATTGTGAAAATGCGTATGCAAATCAAGGAAAGCGGCGTGCGTAAATGGGGCTGCCTATAAACGACGTAATCATTGGGGGGTAAGAGGCTATAGGGCGCAAACGCCGACAAAAATGAATAACAATCGCCTCGATGAATAAGTATTACATATTGAACGTAATCAGACGCGTGTCAAGACGTATCTGATCACGCTCCAGCAAGCTCCGCTGGGGGGCGCAGGCCACGATACGCATTTGTGCCGTTACGACCGTCGCCGCCGTCCCCGCCCCCAAATGCCGCCGGCTCCGATTGACAACAATGTCAGAAACACTCTAATTGAACGTGTCACTTCGAATTAATGCAATCTATAGTAATAGCAAGGCAAACAGCTCGTAAAATTGACGCAAACTGATGAATTCTTTATTCAAACACACATCGCATCCCCAATTGCAACTATCCCAAAGAACCAGTTTCTTTACAATCAACTGGTCATCCTTCGATTCAATGATCATCTCTAATTGCCGAACATCCATTAATATTTCAGAAATGTTGTCAGATTTATATTCTTGCACTTCAGTTCTGATTTCTTGTCATCTCATTTGATGGCTTTTCAAAGTTTTTTAATATTCCAATGTGTCCACTTGCTTTTACATACGTCTTGTATGCAATTCGACACACCGATCGATATTTCATTGCTGTTTGTAATAGAAAATGATGTTTTTTTCGCTATATCTTTCGAACCATTAGGTTTTTCCAATTTTTCTTTCCGTTCTTATTATCCTAGAAGTACACGAAACATGCCTAATATTACATTTCGAACAAATTATTTGTATTTTAGGAGAAGAGCCAAAACATACTCCCACTTGAAAAGTATACCAATTGATTGCATTACTGATACATTATCTTTCAACGTTATTTCAGCAGCATTTCCACATGTTTTGTTGGAAGCCTTTGCGATGAGCCTCTCTGGCGCCGACCACCAACGGTCCTTGTAATTTCCCTTCCAATAAGGGAAAGCCAATTGCACTGGAAAAGCAAACACCTCCCTGTGGAGATCTGCAGGCGCCTGCTGTTTATCTCAATTCTTTTCCATTTGCTTCATATAAGCAAGTTGCGTAGGGTTTCATTGATTCATTGAATTTCCTCGAAGACTGCACTACATATTGGAGCTAAGAAGGAAACACATGCTATTTCAGATAAGGGGCAAACAGGATGACACCAAATAGATTCATGCAATTGTGGTAATGCAGTGTTCCAATTAAAACGCGCCGAATTAATTAGGCGTCAAACTGTGCGCAGAATTAAATTATTTGTCTGGTTTCCCAATCGAAATATCGCCCTGAACGCATTGTTAGCCGACCAGCCTCCCCCTCCTTGTTCCATTGCAGCATTGTCGATTTGTCTCAATTATTTTTTATTCGCCTGCTCATCGAAAACTGGCGCTCACTTAAATTGACATTTAACGCAAATAGGGCAAATATGCAGCCTGAATGAGGGTGTATCTTAAATGCTCGTTGGTATAACATTATGCATGAAACTTGGAAAGTCATAACAATTCATTCCGGCTCATTACGTCGATTATCCTCGTTGCATAATTGTGAATGTCGCATGTATTCAACATCGTTGGAATGGTTACATGAGCACGTTATGAATTCGACTGATGCAACCCTCACATTTGCAGCCTAATACTTAATGTATCGCGGAATGTTTTAATGTCCAACTCAATGGGAGATGAAACGAGATACTCATTGTCACGATGCAAGTAAGGAAACGCTGTGCAAACGATTATGCGATTCATTTGCAAATTTATATTTAAATTGCATTAACTACAGACGTTAGTTCAGTTATCGCACAGAATTGCGCATGATTGCGCACCCTTTCTTTTTTCTATCGCTTAAGAACGCCATGTCAAAAAGGAATGGTATATTGCCCAAAATATTGTTCGGCTCGTCCTTGATTTCATTTTCCATGCAAAAAATGAAGAAATGGAATTGCACCCATTTTCCGTTTACTCATAATTTCAGTGATCTTTAGAACATCCTGTAAAGGGTAATTGTGCAATTTGCACACCCAGATCATGAATTCTTTACGGATCCTACACAAATTCACAAATACAGTAGAACCTCCTTGTTCCCAGGAGTTACGTTCCAAGAAGTTACAGCAAACACGGAAACCGTGAATATGGAATGGTATTTTGTAAAAGTATAAATGGGATACGTTCCAAGTTTCCAAAAAAAATACATATATTGGGTACAGAATTTTTTTTAATTGTATCCAAGTTAACAATTATTGTTATACTCCTCCTATATTATTTCTACACTCTAGTTCAGGGACGGCCAACCCAAATGAACTCGCGGGCCACTTTAGAAATGCATCCTGACCCCGCGGGCCGCACATAAAATGATCCAATCCAACTACGGGCCGCATATATATGAACGGACTAAGGGTATTCCCCGCTTGTCCATTGTGCCTTGGCCCAGAAACGACCAACCTAATCTTGCGAATCATTTTGCACAAAGTGATCGCGTTTTCATAGAGATGAAGTGGGACAAGTACGGAGAATTTTCAGGTATCCCATGGATAACTATTGTATCTGCTGCACGAACCTCGGCTATTCCCCGTCCTTGTTCGTTGCGCGGGCCGCACAAATATTCAAAGGGGGCCGTATGCGGCCCGCGGGCCTCGGGTTGGCCGTGTCTGCTCTAGTTCATAATCTGTGGTTAATAAATGAGATTTCTTACTGGGGATGAATCAATTTCAGTCGAAAAATCGCTAAGTTCATATATCATACGCAATCCTTGATTTAATTTCTTCAAGTTTATTACGTTTTCTTGACTGATGCGTTCTTCTAGGACCACCACATGTCTATATGCCTGTAAACATCACTACTCATTACATATGGTAAGGGATACCTCATACCTCTTCGTGTGACTCACCTACCAAGTAGTTTCATTCCTGAATTCCTTCATGGTGCTCTAAAAAAACAAAAATCAGCAAATAATATTTCTCTGCTATTTCCAAAGAGATCCTCTATAGTTTTTCTTAATGCATCCCTCATTTCTTTCTGTTCTGGATGGTGAAGTAGTGAAGAATTAAGAAATAAATACAAAACACCTTTCTCCTATTTCTCAGAAACTACAATTACCGATGACTTTTATTAGGAGCACAGACTCCGTGAGAATGAATACGGTACTAGAGCCCTGCACATCCACTTTGGACTTCTGGTAACAATTGCTCAAATTGTTTAAGATTCAAAACTGCAAAACTCATGAAATTTTCTATTCTTGTATCAGGAGCACAAACTAGGTGAGAATGAAACCACGCGCAAACGATCTCCACTCGTATTCTGATCTCCTGCTAACAATTCTAAACAACCACTAAATTGATAACGAAAATTGGCGCAAATTGAGCAAATATGCAGCCTGAGTGAGGGTGTACCTCACTGTTCCTCGATGCAACCCTGAATTAAGTAATAAATATAAAACATATTTCTATACTTCTCAGTATCTACACTTATCGATGACTTGTATCAGGAGCACAGACTGCGCGAGAATTAATACGGTACTAAAACCCTGCATATCCATTTGGACTTCTGGTAACACTGGCTTAAATTCTTTTAGATTAAAACCTGCAAAAATGGCACAATAACTTAAATAATGTTTTATTCTTGTATCAG
>JAOEHK010009392.1:0-12383 GCA_025447835.1 Labidoglobus nevermanni
ATGGAATATTTGGCGCCCGCCAAGAATTTTTAATGTAGTATGGCGCCCTTTTCATAAAAAACGTTGCCGACCTCTGCGTTAGCAGGTATGTGAATGATATGAGTACGAAATAAATGAATAAGGAGTCCGACTAGTCATGAGATATTCCTGTAATTAAAAACATTTTGGAGACTGGCAACTTCTCTTATTTATTCAACCTATGAATTACTATGAAACTGCAGGTTTACCCGTTAATTTCCGTATTATATCCTCCTCGGTGATATTATGATGCCACATGTAATTGTTAATCAAGGAGAATGAGTCCTGTATATCATTGCAATTGCACACCGGACAGCCGTGCTCACTAATCAGGAAGCCGTACGAACATATCTTTGAGCAAGTTGTGAGAGGCGCGCAGCAAGTGGGCACATTCGCAACGTGTGTATTGCAGAATCCAGCGATACAGGTGACCTTCTCATCAATGCAGGTACACTGGGTGCATTCATCGTCCATCCATTGACTGCCATTTGCGATCAGCTCCGAATCGTGCAAGCAATGCGAAGACTTCTCCATTTTCGCTGGTGTGTGCGGAATCAATTCGCCATCCTGGCATACGCGTACCTCGTCCTCCGTTATGTAGTACTCCCCATGCAAATACTGCTTACCATCGACTTGACAACTTCGATATTCGCACATGTACAAATCGCAACATTCTCCAGCGAAGTGTCTTCCTCGTCGTATTATACTCGCTGTTTGATTACTACTGCATTCTTTCTTATCGCATGGATGGCAGATGCATTTATCTTCGATTTCGCCGCCCTTAATGTCGTGGTGCAGTCGAAGAGGGAAGCTGTCCTCCGGACACTCGAGACATTCGAATATCTGGCAACAATCAGAGCTCTTCTGAACTTGGACGGCGGTGTTGGGGCAGGGTGTCTGAAGAGGGCATTTATTTGCATCACAGGTACACACTCCACCTTGCAGGGTCTTCATTGAATCGGTGCATTGGCAATTGCCATCAAGAGTCCTCACAGCGCCAACAGCACACATGCACGATCCATCTAGAATCGATTCCCGCGTACACAAGTCGCAGGTGTAGATTGGGCAACATTTGCCAGGAGTATTGGAGCTGCTCGTGATGAGTGTCAGGGGCTGATCGCACTGCAGTTTCTTGCAGAGCGAGTGATCACATTCGCATGTTTCATTGACCAACACGCTGTCCTCTGGACAAAGATCTGGCGATTGTGTCGTTTGGTTTCCAAGTGACGGGTAACTCAGAACTCCTAAAGTAAAAAGAAATATGTTAGCCTTTGCCAGGGTTGAGTATAGAACTGTTTCTATGAACTAATAGATTACACTCTTAGTTTGCACCAAGACTTTCGATATGGTGTTTGATACGAGAATGAGAAAGGGGAGGAAAAAGAAACAGAAACAGGAGTAGGTTTATTATGCGACACATGGCGCATAGGGAAACCGCACATAAATAGTCAATTGGTCACCCAACCGTTAAGAAAACAATATGAACAATCTAGGGTCGACCTCATCTTGCAAGAATTGCGTTGGCAGGCGAATAATGACCTCCCAGAAATTCATATATCAATGTACATTTTATTATTGTCACCGAGTGAATAGAGAAGGTGGAAAAATAGCAAATCTTTTTAAAGCACTCCGAGTTTCTGTGTAAATGGTCTTGCATTTACACATTAACATCAGACGGATACAAATGATGTTCATTTATCTGGAAGAATTTAAGGGGATAATCTGTAAGCGAAGATTGATGTCAAGGACTATAATCGACTATATTGTAGTTTCTTCTTGCAGCTAGTGATTTTTTCATTTCATTTCTACATTAATTACAGTCCGTGTTTCAATGGATGGGATTTAGATTAGATAAGATGCTAAGCTGTTTGAGATATGGGGTCTTTTACAAGTCTAGATCAGGTATGACCACATTGGAAATGTATATTCTGGAATGTTAATATTCTGAACCCATATACCCGCTGGACCTCGGGTATTCCACGTCCTTGTTCGTCCTTTTCTTTGACAAGAATATAATAGGGAGGACTATAGGCAATATCATTCTTCATCACTATAAACCATATCCCGAGAGAGAGTTTTGATCGCATTCACTCAAAAATTCATGTCATATGCCATAAATCCGCATAGTACGCATTATTCTTTTTATGAACACATACTGCGGTATTAAATGTCAGCATTAAAAAGAAGTGGCCACCAGAGGCCGATTCTAAGTTTATTTGCAGTACTACTACGGTCAGTCGTAATAATATCACGCAATTTTTAACGTCTCCAGTAAATAGTGAGTATACTTTAGACGAGTCTAACAACTCTTGAGGGTTTATGAGCTTTGTTTTAATTTGTGAACCCTTCGAGTATCGTGTGTGTTCAATCAACATATGTTTTAAGGATATTAGATCTCACTATAATATTTGAGTGTCCTGCGAAGTGCTTAGTGATTTTACAGGTACTGTAGGCTCTTGCACTCGTAAATATTTTATTTTATTGCGTCTTGTTTATTACGCGTGTAAGTTTAATCAAACGAAATGTTGTTTATTGAGTTTCCGAACTAAAGTGCTTAATGTCAAGCTAGGAATCCTATTGCTTTTGTACAATCATCAACAATATGTTCTAGTTGACATTTATTTGCTTATCTATTAAGTGATAATTTATTACTTATTATTTAGAAATCAATTACAACATATTGGCTACTTTAGAATCTAGATTACCATATAGGCATGAAATTATCGCAACAAATTTTTATTTTGAATAGTTTCATCATAAAAGTATGTCCAGAAAAATACTATATATCCGAGTAACCAGGTGACAAACTTTTAACTGCTTCAGAAGTCAGGTTACTAAAAGGAAAATAAATTTATCCGGTATTCTTCTGAGAGGCATTAAATAAAACGAAATAGATATATATCTTGTTAAATAATATTTGTAGAATCTCGCCATGTAATTAATTTAACACTGAAGCAAGTTATAATCGAAATCTTAGCAATTTCTTTCAGCATCGAATTTACATATTTGAGAGCAATTCTTGGAAAAAGCATAGAGGAGGAATAACTAAAGCAACACTGGTAGCTCTGTTAAATGAAATTGTTTGGCACTTGAGTATCTAGCATTTGTGCAATTGAACACGCGCAAATTCCATTCTGGGGATGTGTGCAAGATGTGCAAGTGCGAATTGAATCCATTTGCCAGCATACATCACTTTCTTAATTAATTCTACACAAGTACATCTTCGCGAATTTGTACGTTTTAGCATAAGCAAGTACATACGCAAATTCAAATAGATCTCTGAAGTTAGTAAAGTTTATTGACTTCTACATATATGCATACAAGTTAGGATAATTAGGTTGACGGTGAACGAATATTCTCGTCTTTTTATCTTTATCCTTCTTCGGTGTTGTTTGGTTTCAGAGTTTGTTGGCGATATTCAAAGATGTTTGTATCTCTACCGAGGAGAGTTTAGAATAAATTTTCCCTGGCTGGGAATCGAACCCAGCACATCGGTGTGGAGACTAACGATGTTAGGACTAGACTAAATCTCACTCTATTCCATTGCAGTCTCATCACGCCTGATATAGTTTACCTATATGGGCAATGTCACGGTAAGTGTTTCACAGAAGCTAACGACGATTGGACGTGAGCCGTATTTTATCCGATAGTCGAAGTCTGCGTGGAATACAAACTTCTATCGCAAGCGTTTCGAAATATTGGACGAAAAATTCAATCATCTCATAAGTAAGCTTAGATATTCTACTCGGAAAACGTAACGTCGGCGAGGGAAACAAATAATAAAGGCAGTTAATGTGATCACCCAGCCGTTCGGAATTGCGAGAGGATCGTTTTCCCAGCTATCTCATGGCACTCCAAGCAACGTGACGTATTTAAATATTTGAGCAGCCTGAGTCCCTCTCTTCGCTACAGCACGGAGAGATCGGCAAGTGAACGAAATTTCCGGCCGGGATCAGGATGCCGTGTTGGCTCGTGCGTCGGGACCGATTCCATTTCTAGTTTCTAATGGCTTGTGATAGCATCAAAGGCACGAAAGCTCAAGCAACATGCTAATTACGTGCAGTAATATTACAAGCTCGAGGCAATCTACATGTCATTAGTATTTCAGGATTACTCAGACGCGCTCGAATGAAATTCGAAACTCAATATATTCCCTCGTCTCCCTGCTACAAGATTTATTAAAAGCCATCGAATGCAATTGTCAATTCAGCTTAAAAATCGATAGTCCTTAGAATCAATAGAATAAACACTGGGCGTTTAGTTGGCCAACGAGACGAGAGGAATAGAGGCAATGTAGCCCTCTTGAGTAATAATTCACTGCACTTTAACCCTGCGGTCAATCAAAGATGGTTGCTGACCTCACAATGTAATATTCACATTGGATTTGTACATGGAGCGATCGATTGTAGAATGTGAGCATTAATTTCAATAAGTGCTACATTGCATCACTGAGAAGATTCATCAATCATACGCCTAAAATTGAAATTCTATACCTCGAGGTGTAAACCACGAACGCCGCCCATCTGCGCTGGGTTTTCTGGTCCTCGTGTTGAAAAATTATGGGTTGAAACAAATGGATCGCTACTTAATTTAAACATATTGCTAGCCATATTCATTGAAATGCTGGGACGCTTTCGGGCGATAAAATCTTTGAGGGACGCTTGATTAACTTCAAGCAACGTGGTCGCGTCGATTGTGAGGGCGAAATCGAGCGGACGGGGTTTCGGAAATGCTTGTTTGGGGGAGACAACGGCGGCGGTCAAAAATTAATTGACTTGAATGAAATGCGCCGAGACAATGTAGCACAAAGGCGAGGCGAACTTGCGGGTTGCTGGTTGGCGATGGCGGCGGCCGAAGGGCATAAAGCACACCGCAAGCAGAGCATAATAATTACAGCGTGAACGCTAACAACGTGCCAGATAAGACGCTAGGCGAAAAGTTGCGATGGCGTGATTGCGTCCAAACCCTCAACGCCGGCGTTTGCACTAGCAACGGCATTGAGATAAGGTGCTCCCCAGATCCCCAAGGCGATTCGTGAAGAATGCTACGGCTTTTTCTGGGATGCGCACGACGAAACGGTGTCGGCATATTGCCATTGATAGGCTGGCGCACAAAGGCATGAGCTATAAGGGCCTAAATGGCGGCAAAATGCCCGAAGTGCGATTGCTAAGTGGTGACTAGGCAAATGCAAACACAATTTTCGAAATGCTTCGGTACACGGTTGTAAGTCGCCGACTTTGTTTGCCGAAGGAGGTAATGAATTACTCTCTTGTCACGAGAGGCGCAGCGCGATTCAGAAATTCCTTCGAAAAATTTCAGTTTAGAAACAAGCAAGATAAAAGCTATGACAATGCTGTCAAGAAGTTTCCGGTGATAATAAGTCTAAGTGTTGTCGTTAATGGAAGGCAAACGAGCAGGTGGCATACGTGAGCACAACAAACCGGAAAATAAGGATGTGATGCTTTGGGAAAGTTCTAGAACCCACCGCTCTGCTTTCCAACTCAATTATTCAATCGCATTATTGTTGATTCTAGCTACCAGTTTCACTGTCCTATACTGTAATGTTACAGTTGTATTATTTATAAAATTCTTCTTATATTCCAGAGCTCCAAGTTGGTGGTAAGATGAACAACCATTACAACCAGGCATAATATTCGTATAATATACATCGAAAATAATGTTATGAATCTTAGGTTGGTTGGCCTATTTAGGACTGTTGACTTTTTGTGGAAGAGCTATAAGCACAACTGTTTCTCAGATGCTGTACTGTTCTGCTTTTATATTGACATTTATTGGTTTTATACTAGGATGTTCTGCCTGGGATGGAGCACTTTCATTTTACATGGTATACCATGGATCTTCAATCTGGGGATCTATAGCCTTCCCTAGAACATTGACTAGGGTTCTGTAACTGGTCTAAGTCAAAACATACACAACATAAAATGATTTACACCTGGAAATTTGCATGTAAAATAAAATACCTACCTTACTACTCTATTTATTGCCATATTGTAATGTTTGTATTAAAATGGAATAAATACTTGAGTAGAAAACACATTGACAAATTATTTTCTTTATGAGGTTCTACCGAAGAAATATGGGTATCTTTTACGAAAACCATGGGCTGTAAGGTAAGGTAAGGGTAAGGTAAAGTGACCACATTTTCGTGCAGAAAAAGTGGGACAAACTATATACGGGGAATAATGCAGCTGCCGCAGGGAGGAGCGAGGGTCTTTAAAGTATGTGTTTGTGGATTGGCTTAGGATACAGAGAGGAGCCCAGGATTAATTCGTTGCAATGATGTAGTTGTCAACCATTTTAAATATTAACTGAGTAGCAGGGTGTTCAGATAGAAAAAAGGACAGATATTTGACTAATCATGGGTAAATATAATCACTTCACAAGAGGGTGGCCAATTTCATGAACAAGTATGAATTTTGCTAGCGCGGAAGATTGAACTTACTCTAGGGAATGCAAGTTATATGATGTATATGTCTACTGAGAATCGCTGCAATTCCAAGCAGATATTAGAAATTTAGAGATGGAGGGAAATTTTGAATAAAGCAATGATGCCGATTTCGTAATTCTCATGTGGAGCAAATTCATGTCATAAAATAGTAACACCATTACCCATGTAATGAAATTTATTACCGGAAAATATTCCATTTTGAACGTTGTTAGTTTATATACAATATAGTTGCACAAAGAGTTGATTTCATTGAATGCTTTTAGACTACAGTACAACTAAGTCTGGAAGGAAGTTGAGCCATCCTTAAATTTAAATCCCCTCTCGCAATTGCTTTTATTTAGCGACTTTATAGAGCGGGAGAGGATTTGAATTGAGTAACTGTAGAGATGGTTTTGTAGATTTATTAAAGTAGAAGGTTGTGAGAAGATTATTGAATAAAAGTAAACTTATCAATAATAGAGTCCTGTAAAATGTGATCCAATGAAATAACAAGAAACTACTTGGATGATTCTTCCATTAAAAACTTGATAGAAAAATCGATCTTGAGTACAGGTCATACTTATCTGAAACATTTCAGTAGCTACATGGAGGGTTAGAACGAACGAAGATGAAAAGTAGTGAACCTATTATCCTTTTTCTATTCGAAGAACAGGGTAATTCTATAATGAATATTACGGTTTCACTATAACACGGTTCGTAAATTGTAAGAACTCTCCTACGACACGATATCCTATAACACGGTTTCTCTCTAAAACGATAAGAAAACTGATAAGTTTAGCTGAAAATCTCGAGTGATTTTTCTTGGATCCAGACCCTTCCACTGAAAGAAACCGAAAGTTCAAATGGGTGCTGCATAACTGTTTAATTCAATATCGAAAATTTTGTAATGACCTGGTTCTCAGTTGATTATACTGATCAGTGATGAGCAACAATTAATTAAACTATAGTTATACTGGTTTCATAATATTCAGAAAAATATTTCTATTTAATAAGTATTCGCAAGGCAACTCCCGGTTTTGTACTGGTTCTGAATCTCTGGGACCATTTTCTAT
The DNA here is from genome assembly GCA_025447835.1 of Labidoglobus nevermanni. Lineage (NCBI taxonomy): Eukaryota > Metazoa > Arthropoda > Insecta > Coleoptera > Staphylinidae > Labidoglobus > Labidoglobus nevermanni. The sequence continues at coordinate 7,540 of JAOEHK010009392.1, forward strand.
GAACCTATCTACACTGTTACAGAAGGGTTAACAGTACCACAATATTTCACTAAAATTGAAATGTCCATTATTCTAAAACTATATTCGGTATTAAGAAAAACATTATTTCGTTCGAAAATTGAATTGTCAGGTCTTAGTATCCACAAAATTTCATCCACCCAAAGCATAAGATACACTACAGGTAATAACTTGAGTAAATGATTGCAAAACGGAATTACGGCAGTTCAAAGTGAAGTTATAATTAAGACCAACATTATTCTAAAAATTATGGTGGAAAGTAATTTTAAATTAGTTCTCAGTTTAAGCTAGCTTAGAGTAAAGGAATAATTTGCTACAACGTCGTATAAACTTGTAACAAAGAAATGCATCTAGTTAATTGAAACTTGTTGAATGAAGTAAAATATTTATTTTTCATTTCCATTAAATGCAATTGCATGCTTAATGAAATTCGATTTCTTATACAGAAAAGCATTATTAGAATTAAGCAGTCAGTCAGTTCGGCATATGCTTTAAAATGCATTCAAGTTGTTCTGCTTTAAATTCTCAAGTCGCAACGCGTTAAAAATTTATGTTTATTCATATATCGTAAGTCGTAATGGTTTGAGATAAATCACAATACAATTACGTTTTTTTATCGATTTATATTACGTTGCAATTCTGCATCCAGCAGCGGCAATGAAAAACATTCATCGATCGATTCGCTCAACAATATTGCCGCAGCCGACAATAAAGCCGAAACGGCAGGACGTCTGCAATCTCAGTTCGTTAACGGAAAAAGCAATTGATTAGGATTGTAGTCATCGAATTTACACACAGATTTCATGACGATTTTGTCATAATGAATCAAATGCAATTCGCTATAATTTCTCTTTCAGATAAACTCCATTTTATCCCATCAAAGCTTAATGGAGGTCATATATTATTATTATAGTTTTCACGGCAATCATAAACAACGCCGGCGATTTAGGAATGAAAACAAGGACATTTGGAAAATGCGCACTTAGTTAAATAAATAACCAAAATATTCCGGGCAGACGGGCAGATGATCAATTAGTAGTAATACCCAGGCAATGCTGGGTACTTCAGTAGTAATCATATAAGGACATATGCAGATATATGACAAAGTAGAAAAAGTAGAAATTCGAAAACGAAGAATTGCAGGAATTACTGATTGAAGATGAGAGTCAAACTCAACAGGAACTTGCGGAGGAATTTAATGTGAGTTAACAATCGATATCGACACGATTAAAAGTGATGCGAAAGATAAAAATAGGGAAAATTAGTACCACATCAACTGAGTAAGAGACAGCGGGAAAACCAAAAGAACCATTTGTCAAATTGTACTCTCAGGTACAGAATGAAGTCATTCCTGCAGTGGACTTATTTTGAAGATCCTAAACGTAAAGGGTCATGGCTAAGTCTATCGGGTCTGAAAAAAGACCATGCTCTCTGTTTGGTGGGATAAGAAGGGTGAAATTTATTCTGAACTGCTTAAACCGAAAGAAACGATAAATAGGGAGTGCTATCAACAAAAATGATAAATTACGATAAATTATTTATGAAATAAATGTCTCAAAAACAAGACTTAACAATGAAAACTTGCGATAGTGAAGAAAACTTCCCGAAATGGACAAAGTCAAGCGTGGGAAACACGATTGCTCTGCAACGTGAAGTAAAAAAGGAACATTGCGTAGCCACTAAGGACTATAAGAGCGGAAATGTTGAGCAGCGAGTATAAATTTCATCTGAATTCGCGTCGGTATTGTGAACGCGCTAAAAGGGCGGTTCAGATCTCAATCAGCGAGGTCACTGCGTTGCATTGCAAGGCTAATTTTTATGAAAATTCCTCGCCAGATAATTCGCAGCAGACCAATGTAAAAGTTGAAAAATCTTCTGCGCCCGCGATTTTTATTTGATATCATCGCGCACACCATAACTCCGATAAACGTTTATTTATGCGCGCAATAAAATTGCTTGAATGCCTTTAAATTGTCTTTTAATATCGCCGTCGACTACACTAACGCTTGCTTCCCAGCATTTGCCATTTCATTTCGTTTTTCATTCCAAATGCGATGTGATAAATGCTTTTCCAAAGTGCGCTATTATGCAAACGTGCGAAAGGAAAATCTGCTCGCGGGAAACGATGGTAATAAGGCGACTTTCAAATTAACTCTTCCATCGCCATTTCACGATGCCTGATGGCATGCGCAATTCGCGATGCCAAGGCGGAAGCAGTGCGACAATGACGGACGATTTCTTTGCATCTCGTTCGCCATGGTGCCATGGGATGACTCGCTTTGCGAACTTTGGTCACCCATACAACAACGCTGACATTCATCTCCTATCATTATTCACGCGATTCTAGATGCTTTCGTGTAGTTATCTTATTGCATGCTTGGCGAATGGGTTCACATGATACAGGTCGGGATACATTTACTTGCTTTGCGTGTTGACGCACTTTTGTTTAATTAAGAACCGGTCTGTTTGCAGCAGTATCAATATGAAAACATTGCGCCTGGAACTATTGGAATGGGCAAATAAAACGTACGTAAACTTAAACCCTATAGTCAAAGGTAAACCCCTCAAAGGAGTACGTCAACTTGTGTAATTAAGCAAATGTTTGACAATTGGTTAGGCACCAGCAGAGATCATCTTTGAGACAATCAAAATCAATATCATGATATTTTTACCAGTTATAAATTAGGCTATTACTACTCTTTACGAATAATCAGATTATGTACGAAGAACTCTAATGGATTGGACTTCCTCTCGGATGTTACTAGTATCGGAACATGCTATATCTTAGCTTCAGTACATCTTAGCTTCAAATTCCTTATCACCTTCAAGGAAAGATTGAGTTCTCTTTGATGATTTAGGTTTTCAAGTTTCTCGTTGTATTCTTGTAGACTTCCATTTGAATGCTGGAATTTGCTTGGAAATAATATATTCCACTTTTCCAGGAGGTCCTCGTCGAGAATAGTCCTGAACTAATATTTCCAGAAGAGATTACACTTTCTGTAATGTGTGTAATGTCAATTGATTTATCTTACAAAAAATGTCTTCGAAAATTCCCGTTACATGCCTGAGCAGTTATATGACAAATGACGACTGGAACATGAACTATATAATACATGACAAACCATAAAAATAAAGAAACATCTAGTCGATACTAACGATACACCTATGTTTGGGGAAACAAACGACAACGAGAAGTTTCAAAGAAAACTGCTTTAAAACCTTAAAATAAGCAAGACCCGGCACCCATTCAAAGCAGATATCCTATAGAGAACTAATGCCAAAGTGGAACAATATATAGGCTAATTCGCCCTAGACAAATTACCGAGCGTGTCCTTACTACTATACATTTTTTCTGGTCGAACAACTCCATAGAATCAGATATGTAAACTAATTTCTTTTTGATTCGTTATAGGAAATGGAGGCGTTTTCCCTATAACTTCCCATTATTTTTCCATTATTTTCTTAGTGACCATAAAATTAGTACAAGTATATCCAGACACGGGTCCTCAACTAGTGCTAAATAACTCCTTATTCGTTCGTACATTGCCCAATTTGCCCTAAAATTATTTGATACCCTATTTGATATCCTTTTGATTTCTGACCGAATTTACAATACAATTCTGACGCCTTAAAAATTGTGTAGAGACTGAAACAAATAATGGTCAGAAGTTGCAGGATCTGCAAAATGTGGTGGGTGTGCCAATGCATTCCAATCAAGCTGTCATAGCTCTTGTTTCCAGATCACTTATTTTGCTGTTAAGGAATGTTGTCTTATCTATTGCAGATTTCTCTGTGTGTTACCACTTCCCTAATATGGCGTTGCAATATATTTCGAACATAGTTACTACAAATTTGGATTGTCATAGTTAAACATACATTTACAGTAGCATTTATTCCGATTCAGGTCTTTTACATTGAATTATGTTTAGAGCGGCCAGTGGAAAGAGGACAGTACGACGTCTGAAAGACGTGGTTGCAGTACGCTCTTCCACGAAGCACCCCACACTGCAAGAAGCGGTAGAGCGGGTAGTGAATATATATATATGTTTAGCCTAGTGACGTTTCCCCATTCCATCCCAATAACCCAAAACTAAGAGGCTAACAAGGAGGATGTACAATGGGCCCAAATAATACGACCACCAACGAAACAACCATGTTATATCCTATATCCCAATTTCATGTTGTAAATTTCAACTTGGCATCAGTTTCATAATTATGTTGTAAAAGTGGTGGAATAAAGATATAGCCATTCAAATGCAAAAGCCAGTTTATTTCCCATACAAATTGGAAATGCAACACCAGAAGGCAATCAGTAGCTTGTCGCATAAATTTCCAATAAATAGCTAGTGCAGCTTCACTAGATGGTTATCTGCGCGATACCGTTATGTCGTAATGGATTTCGTTCGATGTCGAGGACAGTTTGCAAGAGGTCGAGACAAATTTGTCGGCGTGCGCGATCTTCCATTGCAGGAAACTCGATATTTGTTTACTTGTACATCACATATGAAAAGTGCATTGTTCCGCAACCTAATTGTCCAACTGTGCGCCATACTGCTGAGCGCGCACTGTTCGCATCACGTTTTATCATAAAGTTGCGCAAAAATGTAAACATTTCTCGAAGAAGTCGATTCTGTATAGCTTACGCAAACTGTTCTCGACTCTACCTCTTCGATTCACTTCGCACCGTTAGGGCAAACAACGCAAATCGTGCAAGGCAAATGCTGATTATGCCGAAACCTCAATGCGCATTAGTACAGTAAAACCCCGATATAACGAATTTCAAGGGACCGACGTGAAAAATTCGTTATATCGGGGTTATTCGCTAA
>JAOEHK010009403.1:0-12382 GCA_025447835.1 Labidoglobus nevermanni
TTTATTCGTAATATCGAGGTTTTTTCAAGGGACCAGCACTTTCAAACGTTATATCGGGGTTATTCGTTAAATCGGGGGTCGTTATATCGGGGTTTTACTGTATCTATATTTGGGCACGCAATATATAGTCGGATAATTAATTGCATGCTCAAACTAGCAGTCTCCGGTATGATTGTAGTAGCTCGTCAAGCTGGACCTCAACGCCCTCAACGTATTGAATTGAAATTAATGCGCTAATAACCGATCAATGCATTGAATGGTTATGCTTTGAAAGCAGGTAATCAGTTTTGGTCTATAGCCACAATTAATGGAATTTCTCGCGAATTCCATTGCCCTTCAGAGAGTTGTAAACAGCGCATAATTTAACCGGATGCAATTAATCGAATTCACTATGGACATTCTTTGCGTTTGGCAAGTCACATTGGCACGTGGCATAGACTTGGTTCACGTTTACTGGTCACGAATGGACGACTAGATGACGTCAACATTTGCAATTCCATCAATTTCCCATTTGCAATGGGCAGAATGGTGGCTCCAATGGATAACGCGTTATCCTGCGTCCTGCCGGCGGCATCCCTGGCACTTCCCCGCAAATCTATATCGAGACTCCGGTTGAACGCAGCCAATACGTGACTCAACTACCTTATGCCCCCGTTGTCACCGAGTGTTTGTCTATCTACCGAAGGCACATGCAATATTCGTTTAAAAAACAACGTTGCAGACCTCTGCCGCTCTGCACGAAAAATAAGATCGCTTTTGCTGAAGAAATTAAATTTTTCCGCCCTGAGATAACATTTGTCTAGCATATCCCCTGGAAATGTGAACAAAGGGCTTGCCTGGTGACAGACGCAATGTCGGCGCTTTACGATTCCGGATGCAATTCCGGGACAATATTGAATGGTTTATATTGTTGCGGCTGTGTAAATAACACAGGAGATTAGATTGTGGACGTTTTCCCACGCGGCAAAGAAGAATACGAAACCGGAAAATAAATCGTGATGATCTGGACGTGATAACTTCGCCTTTTTATGCATTTTATTAGATGCTCTGGTATTTCATAGCTCATATTAGTAGCAACTATTTTCATCTTACCATTTCGTGTCTTAATTCACATTGACTGAAAACGGGAAACTATTCTTCGTCCTGCAGGTATTATCTAAAGACGAAACTTTACGAGTTGCCTTTTATTGAGATATTTGGGACCTGGAAAAGCCGCTACTATTCCAGTTCCATAAAAGAAACAGCATCAAATTCTGTCTCTGATGTCTGGCCGCTTTCTTTCCGCCAAATGAGGACCATAAACATGCTAAACTTTCCGGCAAATTTAGGTCAAGTCGGTAAATAAGTTCAGGCTCATCGAGTTTACATAAAGCAAAGTGGGCTGTCCGCCTAAAAGATATTACACATGTTGTCTTCAGCCACTGACCACTGCTGGCTTGACGGATTTGTGGTTTAACTGAATGCTCCGTTGATAAGTTGAATGTGTCTTATAGGAGAGAAACCACGTTCACCTTGTTTTATCAATTGCAGCAGCAACGTGAAGTTACAAGAGTCAATCGCAATAACCAGATTCACTTTGTTCCTCATCGGAACGAATCTGGACTACAGAATATCGATATTGAATTTCTTGTCAATTCCAAGGAAATCCTGTAGCCACAGTTTATAAACTGTCGTGCCAAAGCTGTAACGAGATTTGATTGAGGTAGGGCGAGGGAGTGGGGGATAATGCCGGAGGCTGAAGCCGGGAAAATTGCTGTCCATACAAAACCAACTGAAGTGATTGTTTAGCTATCTAAAATATCCATTATTTCATTGTGCGCAATTTGCCATGAAATGCATATCCATGGTGTGATCCTTTGGAGCTGGGATTTCATATCATATTTTGTTACTTTCACCCTGAATATAGGCGAATTTGGCGCGCACCCCCTACCATATCAGCCCTCAAATGAAATCGATTCAGTGTCGCCACATTCACAATTCAGCGCATCGTTAGTCATTCGATCGGCCGTTTCAGGCAGGAAAGTAAATAGACACTATTCGAGAACTGTCATTTGCACGCATTTTTATCCCCGTCCATGTGATTTAATCATTCTCTGCGTAATCGTGCAATCACAACCTACTTAATGCTTCATTCTTTCTTCTTCAGGTGCCATAGAAAGAAGGAATTCAAAATGAGTAACATTTTTTATGAACCTTGCGCTATGGCGAAACGTAAAACGATGTTAATTATGTGGCATTTCGAAACTAAGGGGCGGTTAGGGTTGATAAACACAAATAGAGCTAGTTTCGGCCACAGCCCCAGTTGTAGATGGCCGGAGGAAACATATTACCGCATTCCAAGAGATGCGGGAAACTAAATTTTCCTTTCAACCAGCCACATCTACAGAGTTAGACAAATTTCGGGAAAATTCTTAGAAATACACCAATGGGACCTTCACCTATCAAGCTTAACTGTGTTGACATTTATTCCTGTTTCCCTCTTGATTCCTTTTCGAGCACTAAATGTCTTCTTTGGCATTTCGGTTTACCTTTTCAATTCGCACCCTTCAGGCGTTTGCAGCATACGAGTGATGTATACGAGTGCAATTTAATTGGCGGTGGGTCGAAACATAGGAGAAAACATAACGGACATGCCATGGGCGCTTTCAATTGGCACCGGTATACAAGGATTCCTCAATCTATCCGCGTAATTGAATTTGAATTCACTCAATGAGTTTGACGAGCAGAATGCTGCCTGAGCTGAAGTTGGCAAACAGTCGATAACATTCCAGAACTGTTGGCTCACCGCCGCGTTCCGAGCCAGTTGCATCCCGCTATCATCACATATCACACACTCACGCGGCAAACAATGCCCGAGGATTATTTACGATCCTTCCGCATATTTCTGCGCTTAGGCAGCAGCATTTGTCAGCCTGATTATCGGACAAATGCGCACATTTGAAGCACCTGCTGTTGGCGCATTGTTTATTCAGGCATGTCTGCAAGGACGCTACTACTGGCTGGGATAATGGCCGACGAATGAAATCCAGCCAGTGACAGTTTCCAATTGAAACGCAATTGTTAGCAATTTCAATCTGCGCTGACCGTACGTCTGAATGGAATGGCCTAATCCTCCCCCATCAATTATCCTTTATCTGACGCGTACCTGTATAGGTTTCTATTCGCAGCATACCATTCCTCATACCCTTTTGCGCGCACTATTCTCATTTGTATTAATTAGCTTGAACGCGAAATATTTTTTGACGTGTCCAGGGTTGCAGAGATGAATGTAGATGCCGTTTGTCATTGCTTATCCGACTAATCCTAAGGTCCCATTGCAATTGAATTCGCAATGGCCCCATTAACGGTCCTGCTACTGTTAGCTGTAGCTGGCGTATGCAAAATTGTAAATTTGCAACACATTGCACATCATTGAGTTGAGTTTAAGCAGGGATAGTAAATCAGTTCGGGATTTAGCCAGCAGGCAGAATATGTGTAGAAAGAATACTTGGCAACAGGGCAGAGATCTGATGTACGTTGGTCTGGTTCACGCTCACGTTTGTTCTTACTCTCAAGTCCACCCGCATTCCGAATCTACCACAGTGGCGACGAGGGTGGAATATTCATTGTTAATCAATTGTCATTCACACGAGTAGAAAGAGTGTAAGCCTCTTTCCAACTACAAAGACGATATAACCTAGATATGTCGGTAAAGGAAGAACACTTGGGAATGGGTAGGCGCAAAAGTTCTTAGTCGAATCGGAGATGTGAATTATAAGATTAAGCTCAAATACGGGAGGGGAGACCCGAAAGCTCATGCGAACCATCTGAAGCCGCTTCGTACTGAGCTTCTGGATATCCCGGATAGCATCAAGCCAACCATCACCAACCAGCATAGCAATGAGGATGTTAGCCAGATTGCCGAGGCAACCATAGAAGATGTGAACGAATAGGATGCACAAAACGCTCAAAAACCACCAAATCTGAGTGTTCGCCTACAAAACGCTTAATTCACGTTGTAACGCCCGGTATATGGAATCTCGTGACACTCAGTAGGATGCGCGCAAACAGTATTCTTTAAGGTTAGCTTGGTGTAAGATAAGTTAAGTTGAACCACGTTGTAAGTTCCGTGCACCTTTAAGCGAAACAGTTTCCGAGCTGCTCCCACGATTAAAATAAACTCATCCTTAACAACGTATAATATGCGTCATTAAGCAGTAATAGGTGGATTGGGTGTATTTCTACCACAGGGTTGCAGAAAAAATGGTTAATCATATGTCGACGTTTTCGTGCACTAAACGCTCAAAAGCCGCCAATCCGATATCCCCAATGCCCGGGAAGTCCAGCAGACCATCCAACCTGAAATCCGGCAAACAAACCGTGTCCCATCAAAGCGTTTTGCTTAGGGGGGAAATTTGTAGGAAAGGATATTTGGCAACAGGGCAGAGGTCTCAATATAATTGTTCTGGTGCACGCTCGCGTTTGTTCTATTCACAATGCGGACATCCGCCGCGAGTTCGCAATCTCCCCGCTCCAGGACATTTTCGCGGAGCTCGCCACAAACCTGCATGACTCCGTCACGGTGCATGGCAACCCCTCTATCTCCGAGCTCTCTAGGTACTCTCCCTCACTTGGTGACCGTGTCCCTAGACCCTGCAGCTGGGTGCTGCCCCCTCACTAACACTTCCCATATCTAACACTATCCCATATCATCTAGCGCGTTAGCCCAAGTGGCCTCGTTTAGCAAGCCCCTTCGCAACCTCCCCCAACAGCATATATAACCCCCGGGTTGAATGCTGGAGCTTGGTTTTTAGTCGGTAGGGTCCTCGGGCGAGTCCGATATAATCCTGCTATGAGGGTACCCGTAAGCAGGGTTTCCAAGCGTTCTAAATAAATTTAAAAAAACTCGCGTTTGTTCTTACTCTCAAGTCCACCCGCATTCCGAATCTACCGCTAGACCTCCCGCCACCTCACCTCTAGGTCAAATAATGCCCAAGAAAGGAAAAGCTGCTTGTCATCCGCATTCCTTTTGGTCGACTTTGCAAGTGGTCATCAAACCCATGGCAGTGATTCGCAATGGCATGCAAAATAAGATGCGAAAGTCGAAACTTGTTTCGTATAGCTTTGTGTCGCTGAGGCCACTGCTTCGTGGATAATTCGTAGCATATTTTTTCGAAGAAATTGCGTTTGCCGCAGTAGCCGCTGGCTGAAGGTCGACCAGTCTATACGAGACCTGGAATCGCAGCTTGGAACAATTTATTGCGTTGACATGTACGAAGGCTAGTGACAGGAAGATATGCTATTATTGAACATGATCAGGAAACGAATGAGAGATGATTTAGGGCACTGCATTACCAAGCAAAAAGTAAGCTGCAAATAGGTCATGTGGAGTGCTCCAGTAGCAGTGTGGAAGAGACATCATACTTATGGCCGCATTTTCTTATTTTGAAACACTGATGACATGTTTTGCAGCGAAGATAAATCGCTATCCTCGCAAGCATTTGATACGGCTGTTTATGTTATATAAGTATGAATAAGACATTGAGGTCATGCTCAATGTTGAAGTAAATTTGAAAGCATGAATCGAACACGGCCAAATGGATCACAGTTTGCACACTTTTCGCATTCGTGAGAATAACTGCAGAACCAAATATCAGAAATCCTAGCCAGGATCAATAGGAGTAAATTCAGAAGAATGAACAAAGTGAAATGGTTTCTTTATTCTACAATAATACTGTCGAATATTTTGTTGTTGTTCACTAACGTTCATACCTTATTCATTTTTAGAAAATCACAATAGAAGTTCAATGCGTCATCACATTTCTCATATCCTTGCTTTGCTGTCTAACAATTCGGAAGAATTCTTGCGATGTCAGTGGCAGGATGGCTGCTTTTTCAGGCTGCACAAATATTGCCAAGACTGTTTCAGAATTCATTCAGCGCTCATGATTAATGGAAACCCAGCAATCTTAATACAAAAAGTATCGTTATTTTCTATCACTGATAATGGAAGAAGATTATTTTCCCCTCATGTCCATTTGGTTGTGTCGATAATATGTCAAAGATGACGATTTAATATCGCACAAAATAAGTAGAAAGAGAATTGGAAACGAACCTCCTTGTGATTTATTGAATTATTTATGGCAAAATCACTTTCAGTCTTTTGCTTCTTGAGAAACTAATTGTAATTTTCAATATCTTCTTCAAATGCATTTCAGAGTATGGAATATAGACGATAAAAATGATCACCCGGTAGAGTGACGTTATTAAGAAGTGTGCCAGTTTGCAATTTTACGATACAAATCGCAAATTGAATGATTGCAAAGTGTCTCCGCGCAGAAACCATTAGATTTAGGCCATGTTTGCACATAGCAGGATGATTTTTGTATTTATTGCCCATTGAGAAACTGTGATCTAATACATCATCACTAGAAGCCATGAAACATCGGTATTCCTATATAAACTAAGTAATATTTTCTTTTTAGTTACTTGCAATTAATTTTCTAATTTTTCGTGAAAATTCATTATTTTAACAATGGCTCGTCATGCACAATGAGTGAATGGCTAATTATTAAGTTTAGGTGTTATTTGCCATAGAATCATGCTCAGAAGGCATTCGTAATTCGCAAAGTTCATGGAGTTAATAATAAACTTGCTCTGCGAACGTAGCACACACTGATCAAACATATTCACTTTCAACTTCTTCGTGCTGCATTCAATTTCGTCATTAAAATGAGTAATTACTAACATACTTTTATACCTGCTTTAAACAGGTTGCCTGCAATCTTTTGGAATGTGTGCAATTCATAACAAATTGCTGAAAATATCGGGATAGCGAAGCAAATCATTTAATGTCCCTTTGAAATATCAATCACGCTGTATGTGGAGCGGAAATATTTCTATTTTATTCCAGGATTTTAAATAAGACATTTTGTTATTTCGTCGTTGTGTGTAGTCCCGTCAAAGCTCGTTCTGGCATTAATAGTCTCCTAGGAGAAGATTGGAAGTTCACGAAATCCTTGTAAACATGAGAGTGAATGTCCCTGAATTAACTAATAATGCGGCATAAAACTGACGGGATCGTAAGAAACTTCATTTCGTTGCCTTTTATATGCCGAATTATTGTTATCCTGCCATTATAAGTTTTTGATCTACTTTTCAGTTCTCTGCCTAGATGCTGGACCCGAAAAGGTCGGGAATGGGTCAATTTGTGCCTTTTCCTATTACTCTCAGGTTTCAGGTGCGAAGGGCTAAATATGTGACCTGGAACAAACGAGCAGTGTGAAAGATGTTTATATCGCTTGAAATGCTATCGGATTATCTTCGGATTTCGCTTAAATGAGAACTATTAAAGTATTGACAAATTGCCGCAATTATTATTTGCCTCTTCAATATTTTGGCATTTATTTCCAAATTTGTATTCAACTCATTGACCATATATGATATATATTTATTGCAATATTGTTAAATGTAGTAAAATTTCCAGATTGAAATATTGCAAACAGACCACAATTCGGGAATAGGCCATTTTTCAATTGAAACAGTTACAATAAAATATAAAAACAGAACATCGTCCTCATAGTAATTGTAATGAATTTTAAAATGGATATGTTTTACAGTTTTCGATTAAATTATAGGTTCAACTATAAAGCTAAAGCTTGTGTCAGATTTTAACATGTTTCTTCGTCTTTTTGACGTGAAACTTTGAAAGTGGACATTTAATTTGAGGTTGTCACAACAGTTTGAAAACAAACTGAATAACAGTTATGAGCCGATGTTGAAGCATTCTTCCTCGTATAAGGAGGAACACATTTCTCTGCCTAAAAATGACATTCTTGTACAGCAGGGTTAGCAGAGGGATGATACTTTACTCCACTGTTCTTGTAGTAACTTATTCTTTGTGATGAAGCATCACAACCTAACTTTAATATTTATTGTTGCAACATTTATATATGCCGCCACGAGGAGGAAAAAAAAGATTGCATGTAGACTCATATCCTCCCAAGCCACTTGCAAATTTATTATTTGCGAGTGTGGGAAGTGAGAAGCCATTGACATTCACAGCGAAAATGTGCAAATTTAATGCATAATTGATGAAGCCATTTCGTTGCACTACCGAAGCATATTTTCTTATTTTTCCGAGTTTCCTCTTTCATGTTTCCTCTTGCCTGTTCCGGGAAGTCTGATATTCACGTGCGCTCGTTCGAAAATTAAAAGTTACTCTGCGGGAAAATGCGTTTCTTCCACGTCAGCCAATATTCATGATTGATTTTGCCGCAATTTCTTAAAAAGCTAGATTCAATAATGAAATTTATTAAAACAACATTGATGCTGACGTGGTTAGCTTAGATAACATCTTATCTCATTACCATTAAGTGTGCGCTAAGTTTTTCCAGTAGCAACGTGTTTTAATTGGAAAACTAACTTGTAGAATGCTCCGGATCTGCTCGTTGATCTAACTTGGATATAGGATACGCGCAAAAGTTGCGTTTATTTGCATTTTAACTTAAATTCGCGATTCTCTAGCGTATAGAAACTTTTAATGATATTTATTTTCATTAGTAGTTCGCATTCATTTTATTCAGTGATAAATTAAATCTAGAGGAAGGTGACGATATTCAAATTATGCAGCTTTTTGAGAGTTTAATGGAAATCGAAATGAATAAGTACGCTTCTTTGAAAGGTAATCTATTTAATGCTTTGGAACTCCAGTGGGGATACACTGAAGAAGCAACTTTCCCCTAATTTTACATTTCGCGATTTTGCAAGCTGCCGCCTACCTCCCCATATTTCAACGAATGTGTGCGTACATTTGATCAGCGACATTTGTTGAATAGGGGAGTGAGGTGCAAATATTGTGAAAATGTTGAAAGCCAGGTTGGATCAGGGGCGCTGGCGTGTGGCGAAAATGTTTGTCGTCTGTCGTTGGGAAATGTATGCAAATGTGGATTCGTCGGAGCAAGAGGGAATTTGCCTGCACAGCAGTGAATTGTGCGGAATGCCTTCTTGGCCAGCCGAAGATTCTCTTCGCATTGCCCTGCTTTGTGTGGTATTAGCATAATCGCGAATTAAGCTCGCCGACATTTCGCGAATGAATCGTCGTCTTTGCGACGGCAACAAACGCGCTCCTTCTGAATTCATTCACCAATCGCTCGATTCAATTACGAAATTTTGGATGCGAGATGAATACGATGATTAATTACGCCAATTTTTCCCGTTTCATACAAAAACGCATCGCTGTCGCTCTCAGGGCTTATCACACGCTAACTTTTCGTTTCATTTCCGCATTTCTCATTTCGCATCGTCACGGTTTCGCTTTTTGCACCATTTCCAACTGTCCTGTTAATCGCTAAACTGCAACGGACGTTGAAACTTGATGCGGAATCTCTGTTTGCAATCTATTTAGAACGTTCTTGAGCGACGATATGGAGGCGTTTTCTTTGCTTGGCATCATTCTAGGTTCATTGCGTAGCAATCTTCGTTATCCCGATTTATTCCAGCCAAAGACGATGCTCCTGAGGTGCTAACGAAGTAGGAATCGTCTGTATGTGTAGACTCTTCTCTTAAAATACAAATAATTCGATCTAAATGAAATATTGGGCTTGTTCCGTGTACTCCTAGGACACCGATAACGCAAAGGAAAATTCGAAAAACCTCATGGTATGAAAGTTATAGCGAAAATACCAAGCCATTGCATGATAAACGGCATTGCAATAGCGATCGACGTCGGTCTTCTGCGCAGGCGTCGCACATCAATGCAATACCAAACGATTCCAAACAGGAAGACGGGCAGATGATTCGTTCACTAGTCAGTTAATAGAGCTTAATGCAATGATTGATTTGTTTCGATGCGCAACTGACAGTTTTACCCGTCGATCTTGTTCAGTGAATTAAATACAGATTTCTGTAGAACTTTAGCAACTTCTCTAGAAAGACTATTTAGTAATTGTGTTATCTCGAAATTCGTGCTACTTTCGTCTAACTTCAGCTGGAGTTTAATAGGAAATGACAATGTTTTCATGTTTTCCGCTTCCATAGCGAATAGTTTGCTATGCCGGGATGTTTATTAATTTAAGGCTCGATTTTGAGTCCCTCGCGCTAGTCAACCAACGAAATATCAAATATTGGCAACACTTGGCGCACATTAAAGCACATCAACCCTAGTGCAACAAGGATACACGACCCGTTTCCATCAATTTCCACCTGCTGTTGCAGCAATTTCCCAGTTCTGCTGTTCAATACAATCTGGAATGCGGCGAATGCATGTTCCAGCCCTATTGACTATGTCCTTTGCTTTAGTTGTTACGGTATGAGGTAAAATTTCATTTGAATTTATGTGAATCACATATTTTCATATCGAGGTACTATGAAACCTTTTAATCCATTCGAGAGCATATGTCAAATTGTAAAGTGTACTCAACCTGCTTTCCACCTGGCAATCGAGGAAAAATCGAGTTCTACTAATGGAACCAATATTGGAAACATGAATTTTTTCTACGGTTATGCCAGCACTACAAATACATATATAACTTTACGATTTGACCTCCTAGGTGTTTTTATCCTGTTTATATCTATTTTGATTCCCTGTATGTTCAGTTTTAAAATGGAATTGCTAAATATTCAGAATGAATTGTCTAAGCAGCAAGAGGTTAATTTCCTTGAATTTTCGTACAAAAGTTTATATCACATTGGCTTAAAGCGCAAACAATAATCTGGAAGAATAGTAAGAATACAAACATAAAACGAAACCGTGGGAAATGTGTCGCTTGTGAGAAACGAAATAAAAGACAAATGAAACTATAGCATATTGAATTAGTTGGGTTGTAAAGCAATTTCATTATTGCAAAAATAAAAATCTAATGGCGTGTTAATTCGCACATTCATTGCATTAGGTTGCATTAAAATTAATGAAGAACATTAAACAAATGGTTGACAGCACTTTAGCTCTTAAAACATGGTAGGAATCTTTCTAAGATTTACGCATTTGAGCGAAACTTTGATGAAATAGATTTACCTGTAGAGAAATGTTGATGCGTCACATGGTCATATTATCCTTCATGCATTGATGAAGCATTGAAAGGAATTTCAATGAAACGCGAATTAATTAACCAATTGTGCAATAGTTTCTCAATCCAAGCGGATCTGAATTGAAATTGCTGACCGGCATATGATGATTTGAAAAAGAACAAGAATATACCGGGGGCTCTACGACACTCTTCAATTCTGTGACATAATATTATGCAAGACAATGATAATTGAAATAAAACGAAATGAAATTGAATGTGACCAGCGGTGAGAGCAATAAAGCCGACTATTGTTGTGAAAATGAAAAGTGATTTTAATTTGACTTAACTTTAACAATAAAGCCAGCAAGAGCAACAACAACAATTGGCGAAAAGCGCATTCGTGTATTTCGTGTATTTGTGCTTTTAGCTGCAACGCAATTATCCGTTGCTTTGATTTTTTTATGACTTTAGCAACAATTGCGGTGAAGCGCAAATGATTGCAATGATTTGCCGTTGATGATGATTATTATTCCATCAGCGATGCCCAATGTGATAGGGCATTGATTGGGAAATTAGCTTGTCATCGTCTCATCAGCCATCGCCATGAAAATCGAAGTCATGCGGTTGCCACATTGAGACCGTTTCTGCCACGTATTCGAGCTGTCAAACAAGGAGCTATTTATCTTCGTTGCTTATTCAAATGCGCATCTCTGGGCAGCGCCCTGCGCGAAATCCCATCTCTCAGAGCAATCTTGTTCGCAATATTTCTTAATTTTTAATTATCATTAATAATACATGAATGCTCGCCCTTGTTCATTATCTCAGTGCGGCCGTCATCATCTTGAATTATTGCGCATTCCTTTCCATCCCTTTCCTTCCCATTGCGTCCTGGCCAAGCTGCTGCCAGCGTCCTACTGTTCATCATAGAATTCTTTTGTTTAGCCTCGTTTTGGACGCGCCTCGTCTGTGTATTGTTGGATTCCTCGTAATTTTCTTGCGGCGATATTGTAGACCTGGCGTAACCTCATAAGCGCATGAATAATGAAAGCACCTCAGCATCACAGAATGGCGTGATAATTGAAAGCAACGCCCTGTGCAGTTCTGAGTACTTCTAAGCCCAATCTGAGCTAAGTGGACTTGCTCCGAGCATGAAATCAGCTTCAGTCATTGAGCTCTACGATATGAAAGCTTGTGCTAATAAAACAAGCAAAATATTTTGATGTCGTCTCCTATTTATATTACTACTCAATTTGCTAATGAGGAATATTACTAGATATCACAAATCTCAAAACTGCTTGCTCCCAATCACGCAGGATGATAAAGGAATGGAGAATGGCAGGCGATCATGCTGGTCGAGATGGACTCGGCATTGCATAATCGACACTACCACGTGTCTC
>JAOEHK010009414.1:0-12379 GCA_025447835.1 Labidoglobus nevermanni
TAGCTGAATGCCATTTGCGTGTTTTATTATTTCACTAACGCCATTCACGCTTTTAGGTTAGAGAAATAATTGAAAGTTGTCGTTTTGCCATTTCCCAAAAATCTATCAAATCTCTAGGGATTTGATTGATCTGCTAATTCTGCCATTTCCCTGCGACATATATATGTTTTTGGGATGACATGATCATTAGTCTTTAATTATTCGTACATTTTAACCCAAAAATTTCATAACTTTCATTACTATGTCTTCTAGAAAGTTTCCCAATGTTTCCGATCATTGTTGATTGTTAGCCTTGCTTTCGGTATCCTAGCGTAGGTTCTACAATACTCCAAATCAGGATATCAATGCCGCTAGTCTATGCATCTGTTTCTGCTGCTAGAAAAAATTGGTCATTGCAGCACTTGCCACATTTTCTGCATAATTAATTCTGCGCCTTACTCATGGATGCACAATTCCAAATCGGTGGCAATCACTGCCAGCATATATATCATCAAACTGTATTTGCTCTGATGGTTGGCGTGCAGATTTGATTTTTGTTTTTCCGCGTCTTTGAATCGCCCTGTTCATCAAGGTTCTGAGTTGAGCAGTAAACGATCTCGTTTTCCTAACCAAGTTATATCGCATAAATTATATCCGGTGCAATCAAAAGCGATGTAATTGCAATTTTAATGCGCATTTTCCAGCTGCCTACAAGTTTCGCGACAATTTATTCACGAATCCAAGAATCACGGTACGCGATAAAGTCGCCTTAATCTCGCATTGCGAGCGCGATCAAGTAGCAACAATATTCGCGTTTTATTACCTGCATATGTGCAAATAGCTGAAAATAACCTGGGAACTATTAAAATTACATTTTCGAACATTCCGTCATTGTTTATAGATGCTACGTGTCTGTATTTCTATCAGGTCAACAACTCCAGCTAGTAGTAATTCATTAAAATGTTGAAAATCAATCACTATGGACGATGGAACTAGAATTTCACACGCGCTAGCAATTCCAATCAGCTTAATTGGCCATCAATGCAATTATCATCGCATACTATTACATTTAAATCAATTAACGTCCATAGATATTTATAAATATGTACAAACCGCTCGAAAACACACATTAAGTCACTTCAATGTACAAAAATATGCATATTTGAATATTCATGCGTCAATCCACGCTTGTTTCTTGCAAGACCCAACCTAACTTAACAAGCGATCGCCAGGTAAACAGTACTCTTTGCAATTCTACCTTCTTGTGCCAAAGAAGACGAGTTGGAAGAGCGATGCGATTATATGACACCGAGAAAAAATTGAGTGAGTGGCTTCATATTCAATCATGTGACAATAATCCGGATAATTATTCAAGAGGGGAATTATCTTCTTTTGAATGCAAATGGCCTATAAAGCTGAGCCGCTACACTATTCTCCCTCGTCGACTACCTACTACCGGGTTTCTAATTCCAATTGAGTCACGAGTGATGAAATCGACTGAAACTTGCAAATATCAATTTAATTCGTTCATTGGTACACGTTGCGCCATCTTATGGCGAACCAACGAATCGATGTAAAATTTATAATTTACAATTAAAACACTCAAATTACCTCATTTTGTTATAAGTAAATCATTGTTGATGCGTCGGGGCACAATAGCAAGAGTTTGTGCATGAAAGTGTAACTTTCAATTGTTCCGTTAATGAAGAAATTGCGTCTCGTCCCGGTGAGCAGGAACAATGCCGATATTAGCACGTTGACAAAAGAATTGACTGAAAAGTGGAAAGCTTATTCCTTCTGCTCATAGTTTCAATGTCTCCTCGCGCAATCTGCGAATATAAAAGACATGATGTGTAGTTTGCATCCATATTGCACCGGCAACCAGTTCCGAAATCGCGTCGTTTCAGGGTGAATCGAAAGAAGAAAATGCAACACGCCGTGCTGCCGTGCTTTCTTTGCTGCTTTAGTCTGATTTGGGCGCAAACGGCTGATTCCAATGACATCACGTAAGAAGTGATCTCGATGGCGAATTGGACGCCATTTGCAAACGCGCGTTCTGTTCTCCAGTTCCAGAGGCTTCGATGCCAAATCGATGCTCACTTCGTTAGCCAGCAACATAATGTCACGTGGATACGCGACGACGGCCAACGGTGGGTCGCAGGTGGTCTCATTGAACTTGACGAACTTGCTGGTGCTCGTCCTACTGAAAGCCCTCATTTTCGCCGCGGGATCTCTTGGCGCGGGCACTTGGAAGGGGGGATACGGCCGCAGTGCGGACGACGCCGAAGGACTTTTCAGCGAAGAGGAGATGGTCATGTATCTGAGTTACCTTGCAGGTAAACGACGCATGCTTCTCTTGCTCTGAGTGACTCTCTGAGCGTCCCTCTCTAGGTTCGCCGGGCAAGAACGGGTGCCTGCAGAATATTGCCTGCCGGGAACCGGCGCAGGCCGGCAGGTACTCGAGTGCTGGCGAAATGCTCCTCAAAGCGGGGAGTTTGCTGCAGCCGCATGGGACCATGCAGTACGAGTACACCCTTCAGGAAATGAAGGAGGCGATCGAGTATGGGCTGGCAGGGGGCGATTGCAATTCGCGCTATTATTGCGGAAGCGTGAAAGCGTCCAGGAAGTGAATTCGTTACTTGTACGGGTGTATTGCAGCTATTGTAGAGTTTTCCAGTTGATAATAAAGCTTTTCATGCTTCCGCCGATTGCTTCAAATTTCTTCCACCGAGGGGATCGCAAGGATTGGCGGCACTGATGCAATTTTCGCCTCCTTTTCCCGCCCTGCTTTATACTCGACGTAACTCAGGTATCCGTCATTATCGGTGTCATCTTCAACGAACACTTTGTCGATCAATTCTGAAATATTCTTATACTAGATCTTTCAAATCCAATAAGAATTAATATTAACGAAATTTATGAAATTTTTGGGTTAAGATGTAGGAATAATGATGTTGTCTTCCCCAAAGCATATATACAACGAAAAATTGACTTGGATTGCTGGGAGTTGAACCCAGTACAACGCCATTCGTGGGCAATGCAGGTACCGACTCGACCACCAAATCTTGTCAACAATTCGTTGTATGTTTAATTGTAACGCGTTCAAAGTGACGCGTTCTGAAGCATTTTATAGCATTCACAAACGCACATGGCTGAATAGTAGAATGCATGCTTCTTTAAGCGACGACTAGGTAAATGTTTTAATATTAACGAAATTTATGAAATTTTTGGGTTAAGATGTAGGAATAATTAAAGACTAATGTTGTTGTCAACAAGGCTTGGTGGTCGAGTTGGCATTGCCCGCGAATGGCGTTGTCCTGGGATCAACTCCCAGCAATCCAAGTCAATTTTTCGTTGTATATATGCTTTGGGGATGACAACATCATTAGTCTTTAATTATTCCTCCAATAAGAATTATTCAGTAGCCATTTTGCAAAGAGACTGTAAGGAAGGAAGGAACAGGAAAGATGCTAATATCCCTCGGAGAAGTTTTTGGAGAAGAAATATCGATGGATTTGGAAGTTGTAGAAATTGCCAATCTCCAAAGTAAATGTATGTTTATTGATTCATATCGAATTCAAGAAAAAGTTGCTATATAGGAATTTTGATTTGGCTTCAAGCAGATCGTTTTGTTGTCACCACAATAACTAGAGATGATGTGGGAGAACTACCCCTGATGATGGCTCATTGAGAGTCGAAACCGGTCGGGATCAACTTTTTCTTGAATTCGATGTGAATCAATAAACATCCATTTACTTTGGAGATTGGCAATTTCTACAACTTCCAAATCCATCGAACAGGAAAGGTTGAGAGCATTCACCTATGTAGAATTCCAAGGTATTGTCAGGATCTTCTTCTGTAGTCGCCTGTTGATTTGGTTGCGAATCAGGATCGTTTTCTTCGTCCACGAACGCATCTGGACTCTGCTGCTGCTGTTGTTGATGATGACGTGTATGCTGGATGGCTTGCAGGATCTCGAGACCATCGAGTTTGCTGTTCTGATCAGTGTCGTGCAGCTGGAAGTAGTAGAAGTCGAGTTCGTCGTCGGTCAAATTGTCGAGGTTGGGCGGCTGGGCGACGACGGCGTCCAAGTGCTCCTGCAGATGGTGCGTGTCATGCATGAGGCGGTCGTCGTGCAGGATGCTGTCCGGCGCGCCCTTCGTGGGCATGTAGTGCACATGCTGCCTGACCACAGACTCGCCTCGTGGATGATGGGGTCCTCGCGCCATCGCCACGCCAGCCACGCATGCCAAATGCATCGCAATTAGCACAGGCGAGCGCATCGCGCGGCGGCCCTCGGCCCTTTGGTCCACTCGTCCCAATCTGCCGGCAGATGCGGCGCGCCCTCGGCCTGCAACCCAACACCCACCCGCTGCGTCACAATGCCGGCGATGACATTTATATGCGCATACCTCCTAATAGAATATCAATCCCTCATGTCGCTCCCCTTTCGCTCGCCGGTGCACTTGTCGCCGACACGTTTGGCGTACTTAGCGAAAGTGCACATATGCACGTCCGGCCCCAGCCGCACGTCCAATATGTCGCTGCGCTCGCCGCCCGACTCCCTGTTGCTTCCCCAAGCCGCGCGTCCTGATGCTATCGGAGACGCGGAGCGATGCTAATGCGGGACGAGCGAGTGCCCCAGCGCGTCGAGGGGCCCCTCTTCATTAGTCACCCTCTATCAAATCGCAATCACAATCGTAATCACAATGTAGCCGATCAAAGAGCAAATACGCGTCGACTTACCGCACCGAATCCAACTTGACTTCCGCAGCGGCGTGATGCCTGGTGCGCTAATTGATAATGCGGCGTATCAGCGATTGTCGATTGTTGGGGCTGCGCCAGGGTCCAGCATGGTGCGCCCAGGCGAATACAGGATCGATACAGGCAGCCAGAGAACGAATTCCTGCAATTTGGCTGCGAATTTCCCGTAGTGCCGGAAAAGCACGTGCAGGTGGCGCCATATGCCAGCAGCCGCCACTTACACGCATTGACAACTTGGAAAATTGCGAGGAAAACGGGCAAGGGAGCGAACGGCCGATGCAGGAGACGATCCAGATGACAAAGTTAGCATTGCGGAAGTCGGTTTCCGCTGCCAATCATTTCGATTTCGCTCCATTGCGCTGGCAACGCTGGAAAATGATGCATTCGCGAATGCCCGCCAGCAACAACAATTAGCAAGGTATGTCGATGATGATGCAGTTTGGGGATGCTGTGAAAGGCAACGGCGGCAGAGGCGGCGGCGGCGGCGGTGGTGGTGGTGGTGGTGTTGGTTTGTTGGTCGGAGGTGATCAATAAGCTGCCTAGCTGGAGGCAATGTGCGGTTGCCGTGGTAACCGTACCACACAACACGCACATTGCGCCGCGTTCCCGTTTGGCTGGCTGGGATGCGATTCCAGCGGGATGCCGATCCTTAGGCGATCAGCGCGTCCGCCCTCCGCGCATTCCTAATAGTTGCTGTCTAATTACGAGCGTTTGACGCGGCCGCCATCTTCAATCGCACGCAAAGACGCCACGAATCGATCTCGGAGTGATCGATGAAGGGCGGCCTGAAGGCGAGCGCGGCAGGAATGATTGAAAAATAAATTCAATTTGCCTTGCATCGCATGCCGTGCCTCTTTTCCATTCCTCGTTGCTGGAGGGTGGCTGTTTTGCTCCTGGCCGCCTGCAAAGAGAAAGAGAGAGAGGGAGCGAGGTCTTTGCATCCGGTATCCGGCTGGCGAAAATATGCAAAACGCTCTGCACGATTACGCTTAAGACGGACATTCGCTAATTAAGTGCGAGCACCCCTGGTGGCTGACTGGCAGGTGGACCCTTTACGCGCCGCCGACTTTTTGCGTTTGTGCCCAAACGGCGGCGCATTCATGCAAATTTAATGGGCGCGTTTGCATTTTCGGGACAAACGGACATATTTGCAGGTTAGCTGATGGCGACGATGAGCGGATTCTTAGTTAAAAGCGATGAAACCCAATTGGGTCGCGCCTCGGGTCGCCGGCAAATGGCTGAAATGCGAAATGGTTTCAGCTGGCAGCAGGTTGTACGGCGAGTTGCTTGATTCACTGGCTCACCTTGCCTATTGTCAGGAGTCATTGTCTAGTGCCTTCACGGGCGATTTCACGCTACGTGGTTAAGGCTTGCGGAATGCGATAATGGACGACGCATTACTTCTGCATGTGTCCCAGGAGTGAACCTGCATTCGAACAATTAGCGCTGCGACACTGCGGAATGCAGGAATGTGGGCTGCCTTGTTGTTATTATGACTTATGAAATGTCCAATTCGAACGGATTCATTTCCAAAGATGCCCTTTTTATAATGGCTGCATTTGTTATGTGTTGTAGCATATCACGGAAGATGTGGGAAGAGATTAGGCCATGATTAAATGTCACCCTTTTCTTTCATCTTTTGCGAACCCCCTCGATTCGAACCGCTTATTAATAGTTACAGGCAGATAAGTTTGATTGCCTGAGCTATTATTACGGACGATCTGATTAGGTTCCATGCGTTTCAGTCTTGCTATTTGCAATAGGTAAATAATTATAAATCACATTAGCTTTAGATTGTTATACGGAATCTGGAATTCATCGTTCATTCAATCAATTCCTCTGGACCGTCGGGACTCACGTTCCCACGATTACATCGCGATCTACGAATGCAAATAAGACAAGGATCAAGTCATTTCCATCTGTTTGACTCCTCAGTGGTGTCTATTCCAATTTCGGTCTGAATCAAGGCCACAAATCAAGTCAGAATCATCAAGTTTAAGATTAAGGATGACGATTTGCCACAAGATATGTTTGCAGGCGATGAAAAACGAACGTGACCGCATTTCAACCTGTTCAGCAGCATGTTTCATTAGCGGCTTCGATGTTTTCTCGCAGGCAATTAGCGCATGTACGCATTAGGTACACACATTCGCCAACTCACGTCCAGTCACGTCAAGATGGACAAGGGACACCTGTAGGTGGTGATTGAAAGCTGGCTTCGCATACGCTGACAAGCCACATTAATAATAGCATTCCTGGGCATCTGCAAAACATTTGCACTCTTTCGAGTTGGCATACATTTATCGTTACGACAAAAAAGATAATAATAGCGATCTAATTGATGTTAGCAACGACAAAAATTAATAAGCTCGACTGTAAAATAAGTTCAACAACAAATATACAAATTGCACGACAGATAAATAATAAATTAGGCGACAGATAACATCAAATGGCCGCCAAAACCTATATTCCTTAGCGACAAAAAGGCGCGAGTAAAACATAACCTCATATTGTGTTTATATCAAACACAGAATACGTAAAATACAATTCTTAAATGAATAGGGTTTAAACTATGAAAATCGTAATGGAATATTTAGACGGTTTTGATGATAATGATGATGAGGTAAACATTGATCCAAAAGAAACAATGATAAGGAAACGAATCTCAGCTAAAACCTGGAAGGAAATAAAAGAATTTGATTGGTGTAAGAATAGAATCTAGATCTAAATATGGACAGTACAGAATGATTGAATGTCCTGCTGCCATGTACTTAGATCATGCAGTCAATAAGAAAGTATCTTTATATTCCACTGAAGCAGAGCATTGTCACACGAAATGTAATCTTCGTGGATTAGAAACGAAATTAGTTTTGTTAAATTTGCTAATGTATAATAATACATACTATACATGTGAAACACTATTGTACAGGCATAAATTATTCTACTGAAATAAAAGAAATACGATAATTAAATTCAACCATTTCCCAAAGTTCTAACCATTTCTTCAGGTGTTTGTAACATTTAAACAATATTTGTCGTTCTAACTTTATATTTGTCGTGTTCTGCATTAAATTTGTCGGCGAAGATTTGTTGTTCCGATACTCATATATGTTGTATAACATTTGTCATTGAGTACATCTATTTTGTTGGCTCGCTATATACACTAAAAGTCCGTTATAGGAAAACCCCCGTTTTTGGGAAAGAAAGTGCCGGTCCATTGAAAAATACTCGTTAATGTTAAAAAAGTAATGCATTTTAGTCTTCTCATTATAGGGAAACGTTTTGAGCCAAGGTCGAAGTAAGGTTGAAGTAAGTTCCGGAAGTTTGTGAAGAACCGACTGTAAATACACACATATTGGTGTAAATCCCCAGTTGCCAAACGTTGAAATGTTTTTCTGGATTTTTGGAAAATGCATTTAGTGCATATGAACAATGTTTAACCTCAAGCAAATGTACTCACAATTTAGAGCTTAAATATTATTCATATGTGCATGAAAGTGAAGTTTTGGACAGCGTTCTTCTTCTAAAACGGCTTTTTATCTTATAAAGCGGCTTTTCCGCGTCATTTTATCAGTCGTTCTGTGTTACAGTTACGTTAAACATCGTGTACATCCACGAAATATCGGCATCCACTGTGACACCTGTGACTTGACCTGTGACTCAATTGAAATACCAGAGACAAAAGATAATTAGAAAATATTTTCCAAAAATGTAATATGTATTTAATTATGATAACCTCTATATTCTACAAATACAATTTATGCAGAGGATTCATTGATTTAAGGAATGTCACGTAATAACATTTCAAAAATTAAGTGGGGAGCGCGTCGGATAGAAGCTCGTTATAAGGAAGGAATTCGTTTTAGGGTCCCTTAGCTTTCACTGTATTTCCCTTTCGTGTTCGATTTGCCGCCATGGCAACGCATGGCAAATCCCGTAAAACCCCGATATAACGAATAACGAACCGTGTGGTATCTATGGCTGAATCGATAGTGTGCAATGCATCAAACACATTTTCATTAATGTTTGATTGTATTAAGAAATTACATAATAATTGAAATTTCTTCGTCTTCTTTACCATCCAAATCCACCGTTTCATGTAGAATTTCTTCGTCGTTAAAGATCCCAGTAACAGCTACATCATTATCAAGGTTGACGAAGTCATTGAGTTATTGAGATGATAAAAATTGCATTCGAGTAAACATGAACAATGCTTAACCTCAAAAAGGCGCAAGACAGCGTGATTATACGCTGTAGATTTAAAATTTCTTAAGCTACTTCAATAATTACGAATTAGAAGAAGTTTATCAATCGAGGGGACCATAATGCATTAGTTTTATTCGTAATATCGAGATTTCTTCAAGGTACCAGCACTTTGAAACGTTATATCGTGGTTTTACTGTATCACGGCGGCCATTAGGTGGTCATTAAACAAGACGTCGTGCTGAGCCGTCCGCCTAATCAATGCACAATGGCCGATTGTGGCATTGCTCTGTCAATTGTCGGTAATTGGCAGGCAGTGCGCCGCCTCGGCCGGCGTTGGGCGCACACACGTGCGCCTCGCAACTTAACGGCTTGATTATGAAACTTTTACGCTGTCCGTAATTGCATTTGCGACGGCAGCAGCGCAATCAAAACGCATCGTTTTTCGCGTCGGCCCCCCACCCGGCCGCGCACGCTCCGCGCACAATGCGAGCAATGGAGGTGTGACGAGTCGCAGCCGGCCGCACAATTAGCGAGGGCGCAGGGTGGTAATTTGCCGTCTTCGCGATGTAAATATTTACGTCGGTCGGCGGGTGGCGGGCGCGTGTCCGGCCAGCCCGCACACGCAGCCCAAGTGGCCGCACGTGGCGCAGCTCAGCCCAATATTGGATTGCGATTGAGCGCGATAGATGGCGATCGATGGGGCGCCGACGTAATTGCACGAGCAGCAGCTTTTAGCTGCCATCCCGCCCTGCGTACCTTTATACATTTTTAAAACGGCGACCGGAAAACGTGGAGCGCCGCTCGCATCCATCTACCGGATGTTCGCAATTGTTGTGTGTCGCTAGGTAGGCAACCGAAATCACAATCAATGCGGATAGACAATGTATTGACGAATGAAAATCGATCCGGATTGGATTTGGGATCGTTTACCGTGTTAGACTATCATAAGAGACAAATGCATGCCGGTTCCTGTAGATGGAGAAGCAATGCATGTGTGCGAGGGCGCATTTGACGAGAGCAAAAAACAGCAAAGCGTATGCATTAGCGGCGCCATTTTGGCACTCGCCATAAAGTGGGCTGTCGTGGCAAAACGAAAAACGCACGCATTTTCCTTTTCCTTGCTTCGGACCATGATGTCTCGTCGCCGGATAATCCAAGTGCGGCGAATTGTGAGGCGAATTAGTACGACTTGAATCGAGGGCTGGGGTGCGTTGCCTGGGGATGCGTGAACGAACTCCTCTTTTCGATGTGTGAATGCTGCTGTGATCTCAGGTTGTCTTCGGTTTTGTATTCCTCATCCATATGGGAAATAATGTTCTTTCATTGTAAATCTCTAGCATAAATTATACAAAAAACAATGAAAATATGGAATATAAACTAGTTCGTAATGAGTTAATTCAATATCGATGACAAATTGATGTCTTTCAAGAGTGAGGAGATGAAAATTAATCCAGGTTTTTAAGAATTCTTTCTGCTGCAACTGTCAACGAGCATAAAAACATGATCTGCGCTCTTGGTTCACATCACCACAGCTCCTCCACTAGTTCAGTTTTGTTGCCATTAAAGTTAAAGTTATGATCCCGCATTACTGATCTTTCGCTCTTATTTCTCCGCCTATCATTATTGACCCCAATTAACTGGACATGAAGCACCTGAATGCACGAGTTTCGTTTTAATTAAAATTCATGGTTGAAATGGCGATCTAGAACATCAGTTTGGTTCTATCTGTAGCTATTAGTGATGAGGTGCGGCAGCGATTAGGTGCAGATGCAGCCACCCGGCCCATATCTAGACCATTGAATCGCAACGTGTTTAATGCTCGTCGGAAATTAATCCGAGCAGAGACACGCGTTTGCATGGCAAATGCGAAAATGTGAAGTGTCATTGCGGTAATCGTTCGAGCTGATTAACATAATGCAGATGCTGCATGGGAGAGAGGGGAGAGCGAGATCAATGGTGATGTCTTCATTCGAGAAATGAATATTTCCTTTGGTCGAAACCATTCGTCATCGGCTGATATGAGCGACGTTTGATATCACTTCTCTCACTTCTCTTTGTCGGCGAAGCTGCAATGTGGCGATTTTCACAGTAAAAGTGCAGCCGTAATTATCGCGATCTGACGACATATTTATGGCTTCTAATCATAGACGCGCTGGTCTGCTCTTCATGTCGCTTTTTCGCAGATACAGATCTGACATCTGGATATCGTGGACGAGGGATTAACTAGATTTTTCTTGGCTGAAACAAGAACAACTAATAGGGACGGGAAGAACGCATTCGAACATGTGGGCAAGCGGCCTTCCTGCGTTTAATATTTCCTCTTACTTTTTGGTTACGTTTTTATTCGCTTTTCCAGCGCTTGCGATCTGCGATTAGTTTGCATAATGAGGGAGTGAGAATTATCCGCATGATTTCTCATTCTCATTAGTGTCAACCTCCGGAATTCCTGCTTTCCGCCAGTGTCCTACGTTCTCTATAAATCTAGAATTAAGAGCTTGCACATACTTGGGCTACCTTTCCTCCTATAGCCATCTAGACAGGTGAAAAAGAAAGATTTGGTGTTAGGAGCGCCTTACTGGTTGTCGCTATTCACGGAGTGAAAAAGTGTGATCAGGTTCCCGTACTCGAACCTTTCCTGTTACATACAACGTTATCATTAAACCTACGGAGAGTTCAAAGTCATCCATTTCTGGCATACTGCAAACGCTTAATTTGTGGACACTTAGACTGGGTAAAAGCAGAACGGCAAAAATGATAATGTGGACAAATGATAGCTTAAAGCTAGACTAAAATAAGAGCAAAATGCGGCTAAGGAGACGTGAAAACGAAAGGAATGACACATTGGACAGCAGTTTGTAATATTAATGAGAATACCTCCAATCTATACTTTTTCCTCATCCCAACCTCGTTATTGCTCTCAATTATAACTGAATCGATATTATTTAAGGCACTCCTGCAAATTGCGAATACATTAGCAGCAGGATTCCTTCGTAATCCATAGTATATGGAAGATATCACAAATCTATCAGAATTGCCAGGGATTTAATGATAAGCGCGAGTTGTGATTCAAATGATTGATAAAGTTTCCAATTGGAAAGTGTTGTTTTGGAGGGCTCAAGGTAAGTGGGATGGGCGATAAGAAATTAAGCCATTTCCTAAGTTTCATTGGCCAAGTGAGACGAACGATATCGAAACATGGCCGATAATATAAACATTCACGGCAAGGAGGAGAGGAAACATGGAACTGGCCCGCAAATGTGTTTCTTGTTGCTTTTCGTAGCCCTTTCATGCTGCTTGCTTCGAGAAATTACAGCCAACAACCCAAGAAACAGTTTTTTAGTAAGGCTTTTGTTAAGGTTATGTTCTAAATCGTTTTCAGTTTAAGAATCTAGAAGTTTCTTGTGATTGAATAAGATCAATTGCAATCAGT
>JAOEHK010009425.1:0-12378 GCA_025447835.1 Labidoglobus nevermanni
AACTGCGACTACTACATATATTGTTACTTGCTGTCTGCCACCCTTTCAGCAGTCCCACTTGCATTTGGCGTCTTTTCCCCGCGAATTTCATGCGTATGAACCCCGATTCACCCCTTGCCTAGATATCAAGGGTTTGAAAGGCGAGTGGATGAAGGAACGGTACTCAGCGTGGCGTTCGAAAGCGGCACACTGACAAATGGCGGCTTGCAGGGTGGATAATATATGAACACCTATATTTCTTATCAAATAAAACAGCGCAATACAGGATAGTGGAGATGAGGTTAACGAGGTCCTGAGGGCGTGAAATCAATGTGCGCATTAGAAGAGCAATTAAACGTGCAATGCGAATCAAATCATCGCCGCAAACAACATTTGCGCTTGATTGCGATAACGCGCTCTGATTCAATTGACAGCTGAGCGAAGATACAGCTTGCAGCTACGAGCGAAAATTATTGCCCATCTAACTGTTCCAATTGGCTGCAAATGCGATAAACCTAGTTGAGTCAAGGAGGCATGCGATCGGCGACAATGAGCAAATAAATTGCCATAACTGTTCCTGTTGCCGTTCTTCGAATCCTCGCCCACTATGGATTTCCCAATAAATAATGCGAGATAACAACTAATACATTGCAGTTGTTTAGAAGCACCCGGTATTGTTCAAGGCAGGAGAATAGGATAACTATAGGCCTCTAATTTTCTATTTTCGTATTGCTGACGTGTCGAAGCATTAGGGATATTGAAGAAGAGCACCAAAAGGAATAAATCAGCAATTATGCGTTTGATTTATTTGCGTTTTCGCATTTCTGGATACGAATTAGCGCACGCGGATATATTTAAGTGGCGCGCAAGAGGGTGCCGACACGCAGTGGCAAAGTGTGATGACTTATGGCGAGCGCGTTTCCGGTGGCGGCCATTTTTCCGCCACCGCGCGCGCGCTTCTAAACGTTTTCAATTTGCGTAAATGTTGCATCCGCTTCATGCATGTTTGATATCCGCTCGCTTCCCCATCCTACCGTTAATCATCATCCCGCATCGAAATTAAAACATCGTAAAACAAAAAGGCGCTCATAATAATTCATGATTAGGGTGCGTTTTTCCAGAAGCAAGCAACTCTGCACAAAAAATGGCAAAATTTTGCCCCGCTTCGTTTAATATCGATAATTGCGCAATGTGCACGGCTCACATTCGCCTAGTGGAAGTGGATGAGGGATGGGAGTTAATTTGATTTCAGCACCCTCTCCCGCCCCAGCGCAGAAAGTCAAAAGTGTGTTATCATACGCGAGGAAGCGCAAACTAACACGATTTGCATCGAGTGGTGGTAAAAATCGCATGCGGCGACTTAGTCCTGCTGGAAGCAGGACGCCATCCCCATGTTGGTCACTCGTACAAGCGGAGAATGTGCAATTATGAATCCTGCATTCAGTGACCGGTATCTTTGCCGGCAGGACAATCGCTTCAATCCGGATGGACGAAGGTCGTTCCTGTGGCAACAGTTGGCTGGATAAATTCTCGCCGGATTCGAGACCCAACTAAATTTGCAACCCTTTCAGTTGCTTCTGCAGGACGAATTAAACGCATTCATTTTTTCGTCGCCTTTTTGCCGAGAATAAAAATTCCTGACGTTGGCAAGTCTATTAAAAACTGATTAAAACCCCAATTAATTACCGCATCCTTGCAAATGATTGATTACTCTTACCTCTATTTCACCCTCTCATCCAAACTCTCCAGTTCTCCGCTCTTCAAGCAGTTTCCAAGGATCAAACCATCTCGACCCCTACCTGCCAAGGAATTAATCGCAAAGTCAAAGGATCCATTGA
This sequence comes from Labidoglobus nevermanni, assembly GCA_025447835.1. Classification (NCBI taxonomy): domain Eukaryota; kingdom Metazoa; phylum Arthropoda; class Insecta; order Coleoptera; family Staphylinidae; genus Labidoglobus; species Labidoglobus nevermanni. Next base: position 1,818 of record JAOEHK010009425.1, read on the forward strand.
ATTATGCAATTTTTAATTGAAATTTCATTGTCGCCCTTCATCTATGAGTGGCTGGAGTGGGTGAAATTGGTCAGTGAAGCGATACGCCTTCTTTGCCCACGTGGCATTCCATTTCGTTTCATTTATCCTTCAATTAATCCCATCAACATGTCAATCCTTCAGCGCAGATTAATCTTGCCACCCCATGCTTCTCAATGGTGGGTCCAACAGCTCCTTGGCTACGTCCTGCGCCCCCGCCGACAAAAAATGCAATTATCTTGATTTTTATCCTCGTGCTGCTGGCAGTCTTTATCGTGCTTCTTGCTGAACGCTTAATTGCGTTCTAACCCACATAAATGTTAAGTTTTAACTGGAATTACTTGACGTACCTTCTACTCGCATTCTTATTCGCCGCGTGATAGCAGTTTAATCCTTCTGGTTAGGAAATTTTCAGCAATTTTCATTACATTGAGATGACTACGGTAATCTTTAGTGATCGTCGTACTCTCCAGTAATGCAGAGTTACACGAATTGCTTTTCGCTCTTAGCAGACGATGGAAGAACTTGGTTTCGAGCTAAATTGTTACAGAATTTAATTTAAAATGGGAAAAATACAAGGATTTGATGGTTTCATCTAAGGTTAGTTGCCGATTTTTATCAGGAATCATCATCATTAATTAAATAAAACCGAATACATAAAAATTAGATGTGAAAGTAATAGTCTGAATAAATTTAGAATCAATCAATGTCGCTTTTCTCCTGCCATCTAGGAATAAGGTTGTATCCATATAAATCGTCCTTTAGCGAGCAAATAGATAATATATTTGGATGCAGAACCGCAGCGACTCACATCCAGTCACATGATCAAAATGAGCAAACGCGTTCAGCACCAACGTGCCGAATTTATTACGTAAATTTGTCATTGTCCAGGATGGCCAGGATAGGCTGCATGTGTTTTCTTCGGGGGATGTCTTCTGCTGAATCGAATATGGATATGCATATGCAGGATAAACGTAATCAATGATTTCCACTTCGTCCCTGCACGTCCCTGTCGCGATCGTCACGCGCGCGCTAAAGGATAATATTTCAAGGACGCATTCACGACTACCCCCCAGGATATTGAAATGCAACGCCGCAATATATGCATTGCTTCATCGCGATATCAATATTTGATGTGGCGGCAATTCGTGGAAGACAAATGCAGCGAAAACCAGGACATTCTCCTTATCCTTGCATTGCGCCCGCGACATTTTTACCCTGCGAAATTGGACGTGATCAATTCATCTGCTTGTGCTCCCTTAGACCCACTAAATAACTGCGATTTGTCAATCGTTTCTGATATCGTCTTATTTCACATATTTTTTTGTGTGCGATTGTAAAGAAGGAATCCGTACAATTGGAAATTGAATGAAATAAATATGGACTTATTTTTCTTCTCATTTCAGACTGAGAATCAATTGTGCATGGTGACATATAAGAATTTCAATAAAAAAAAGTTGATGGATTGAAATTTAATTAAGCATGTAGCTTTTGAATATGATAATTGTAAGCAATATCATTGCAATTTTAAGGCTAATAGTTGGAAACCTAAAATAAGCGAAATATTTGCATAAGATTCGAATAAATTTGGTTTTGTTGAGCTTGAGATTGAGCGTGGCGGAAATTATGCAAATTGCGCCAAATTGCAGGTTATTTGCGATGATTACATATACAGTGCGTAACGATAGTAGTAAATAACGATCGATTTGCGTGCAGTAGTTAGGCATGAACATGGAAAGAAAAGATTGAGAAACTGTTGGCTGGAAGCAGCTGATACAGGGAGTCTGTAATTATTAGATATTCGTGATTGGGCGCCATGGATCTATTGTAGACCCTATACCGATGTTGTTGGTCTCCGTAGACCCTTTAATATCGAATTTTGGAAATTTATTCGATGCGTTAAATTAGGACACAGCGGATAAACACGGGAGGTTTGGGCCCTTCCAGTTATCTGTGGCGTTGATTCGATTACTCCTTGTATAGCCATAATTAGCAGTATTTACGCCCAAGTGAAGGACAAGCAAGGGGAATGCCCATCTTTCGAGATGGGAACCCAGGGTATTCCCCGTGCTTGTCCGCCACCACTGTCTACGAGATTTGGTACTGTCCATCCATCACCTGTAGACCCCCTGCAAATCAAAATCGACAGATCCTATAGATAGATTATAGTAATTATTGTGGGATTAAAACTTGAAAAAGTTATCGATAAAAGCGTCATCATTCCACGTTAATTTCATTTAAGAATAGTTTATTATGGTACACATAGTTTAATAAATTGAGCATTAAAAGGTAGAAGATTCTTCTTCCTCTTGGATGCTGCTGATGATGTGCTCCTTCTATTTAAAGGAAGCTGTACTCAGGAAGTCATTAATCTGCGAATTCAGCCTTAACCACGTTTCATAATATTTATTTTCAAGCACATTTAATTCCAGCTGTTGTTATTTCGATTCGATTTTTCGTCGTTAAAAGGCGAAGCGTACAATCAATGTGAAAGCAATCCAATTAAGTGTAGAGAATTGATAGTGGATCGAATTTTTGAATGATTTCGACAGATGATTAAACTCACATTCGCCCTCGGGCAGCTGCCAGTCGCTGAAAGTGATTGCCATGGACAGGGTGCGAACAGACAAGTTTTGATCATTTGTTCGGACAATATTTCAATCATCCGCATGCGAACGACATTAATTCATTATTTATTCGCTTCGGGGAGTGAAGGCACAAGTGCGATTAGCCACGGCCGAAGAAATGTAAATGAATTCCGATTGCTGGCTAATTGCGATATAATGACAGCTCTTGCCTTTTCAATCCATTTGCAACATCAATTTCTTTGATTAAAGATGATTTATATTGCGCTCATGACATTTTCCTTATGACAAATGTGCGATTAATTGCAAATAAACGTTCACAACTCGAAACAATTTTCTTCTTGCATTATTTCTATGCGAAATTGCATTTTCAAACGGGATTCCGCTGTTTTGGATGTCAATGGGATCACCTTATAGCCAATTATGAATCATTGATCATCCATACTCGCATTGTTTATCAATAGAACCGAATCGCATACATATTTTGTTTCCTTGAGTCTAGTCGACGATTGGCGAACGAAGGCGGAAGCGTAGGACATGAGACATTCAGGCTCGATTTCCTGTGGGATTCTTTGGTGGAGGCTGGCGAGCAGTTTGGCGATCTGGGCTCGGCTTATGATCGGCATTCCATTGACAACGACGACAAAGTTTTTCGCGTATAAAGCAGCAGGAGAAAAACCGATTGCGAAGGGCACGGATAACGCGGGCGGCAGACCGGAAAACAGAAAAACGGCGAGAAAAAGATATGTGCGGACGAGAAATTGTCGAGAGGACGCGAATGTGTGCATAAATTGAACATAAATATGCGCAAAATGGGAGTGTTCAACTCCTGGCTGCTCCGGAGATGTGCAAAAAAGGCCCACTAGGTCCAAAATAATCAAACAGGAATGTCGTATATCTTTCAATCCACAAATAATAAATACGTGCCAAAATCAATTCTTGGTTCTTGTTGAAATGATTTGCCAAACACTTGAAATTTAAAACGGTTAACATGTAGGTTAATGTTGCTCATTTAATAGCAATTTTCTTATTTTATACTGAATTGTTTTTTCATGCAATAGCACGTCCTATAAATAAAGAACGAGGTCCATATCCTCTTATTTTCCTAAACTGCTAAACACACCCGAACGTGTACTTTACTTACACCTCCATCTTTATCCTTATATTTTATTAAACTTTGTCCCTCTCTGCAAATCGTTCTCGAGACAGAAATATTCTACCAGCCCATATTGTTTTCTTGGGTTATTGTGGTGTGTTTCTATTAATAATCGTTTTCAATTGCGTCCGAGAAGTAGGCTGTGAATAAGCAGAGTATTGCAATAAATATCGAATATTCATGAGCAGTAAACGAAGACATAATGGCGAATAAGTTTCAAACGCATTGTCAATAAGTTAACCTCATCACGTCGTTCTGTTTGCACTACTTCTGTCTGCTTTCATGCTCCATTGAGCTGCTGCTCATTCATGCAACGTCGTTGAGATACGTTGCCATTAATATCCAATCAATGACGTGGAATATACCGTAATTACTAAAGTCGTGCGCTTTTTCTATGCCGCAACGTGCATGGCGGAATCTAGGCGCAAGCGCGAGTAATAAAGGACGCGCATTTATCAACTGTCCATCCGTAGATCGCTGCATCTAGCCCAGTGTTTCTTAAACTTTTTTCCATGGCGACCCCATTTGGGATCCATGATTGCTTCGCGACCCCATTTAATATCCACAATTTTTTGGCGACCCCAGGTGTTAAATATAAAAATTTAAAGTACTAATTTGTGCTGCTATTTTTAGTGTTATTATTAATGATCATAAACTAGAATTTATTATAAAACAAACCTTTTGAATTTCACATAAAGACAGATATATTCATCGCATTCGGGAAACCTTCGCGACCCCAAAATTTGGCACCGCGACCCCAAATGGGGTCGCGACCCACAGTTTAAGAAACACTGATCTAGCCGATCAATTATCAGCGCCGCCGCGAAGACAACCGCTTTGATAATAACGTAATGGCTGCCACGATGCAGCGTCAAGATATCGAAGATTGAATGCGCATTGCTCATTTTCTCATCGTCAGGCAATACAACAACCTAAGGCAATCTTGATTCATGTCCACTTTGCAAAACTAAATTGCATTCATTGTTTGCTTGCTTTTACAAAGAAACTATCTTGTAGAGTAATTATTAAGGCCTTCACCTTCAAAAAGTACAAAAAGGAAAGGGAAAGAAGGAAAAACATTAAAATTGCTTTTTAGGTGAATTAAATGCATCAAATTGAAAATTGAAAACCCTTCGAAATCATGATCTGAAAATAAATAAGGAGGTAGGCATAACTGAGAAAAATACATTTAATGAACAACAATTAAACATTGTGGACTATAAACGGATTTTCAAATATGCAGTAGTAATACGAGAATCCCCTCAAGTATGAAATGAAAACCCAGCAAATCGAAATGTCAATTTCCGCCTAGGCAGTATAAAATTTCATTTATTTTACTAGTAATATCTTTAAGAATGTAGATACAAAAATATTACAAGAACTTATCTCCTTTTCGCACATTTTACAGAAAAGAATTTTCCCGTCACTAGAAAAGAAGTCAGGATCTTCCTTTGCACATCTTCGGAGTAACTTCTTTAATTTTGGAAATCGCACGAACTCGATATGTACGTATAGATAGGATTATGAATTGAGAGTAAAATGCATAAACTTCAATAATTACTTCCCGAATTCATGTTGGAGGAGGGAGAATTCAGAGAAAACCGAACTATTTAGGGCTTTTACATGTATAGGCTGCTCGCAGATGTGTCTCTTCGATGCTGCTAAAGCCCAAATAGGCACTTATATGCTTCAATTCTGAAAACAGCAGTTTTATGCACTTATATGCTCCATAGATTTAGATCCTATTGAAACCAGAGGCATGAAAATTCCACCGAATTCAATGTGTACTGTTTAGGAGAGGAATATACTAATATGCTCGAATCCGAGCCTTAGTAATCATGTTAGAAGGAATATTGCCAAAGTGCAGTGGCGTAGCTACGGGAAAATAAGTGGAAGCTTTACGTCAGGGCCCCGCTTCAAGGGGGCCTCGTTTGCACTGAAGAAACCAAATTTCGATCATAAAACATCTGCACTGTAATTGATCGAGCAGTGAAGATCGCAACACGTGAAAAAAACCGTCCGAAAATGCAGATGTTTTATTGCACTATGTATATCGATGGTTCCTTATTAGGGGCCCCATGGTTAGAATTTGCTTCCAGGTCCCAAGAATGAAGTTACGCCACTGCCAAAGTGGGCTATTGTCAACTTTCCTTTAGTTCAAACTGTCAGGTCGTGGAACCGTTAGATATTGATTGCACAGTACGTTTCCTCATTGCTACACTTATGTAAATAAATCAGATGATCTCCGCCATCTCATTCTGCCGCTTGTCATAGTCGTTCGGTCGAAGACCACGTTTGAAATAAACAATTGCGGAATCGTATTTGGCAATTGGGAGCGAATTGATTACCATAAACATGAGTGTGGCAACGTGGCAGTCAATTGCGAGGCATTAGAACCGAAGTCGTTGGGCGACCTGCTGCATTTATGGACAAATAAAAATTGCTATCAGAAGGAGTGTCTGGCCGGATGCGCTGTTCTGCTTACAACTCGCGTCTACAATTGTCTGCAGAAATTTATTGTTGCCATCTGAAATGATGCATGCACAACATTAGTCTTCGATTTCTCATTCAAATCCTGATACCTTCTTAATGGCCGTATATGTAATGATCATAATTCAGTCGATTTGCCAGGAAGTGCTTGTCATTATTTACAAACCGCAATGACCTTTATTGCGTTGCGATTATTCTGAATAGACGAGAAGAAAATTAAAAAATAACAAGACAGGCTTATCAGCATAGGACATACATCCTGATTCGGCAGCTTTCGTCACGCTAAACGCGTTTTATCTCACACACGCATTTGTGCCTAAGATGGATAGTAAACTAGCTTGCGGTTATGGCTACGAAGTAAGCAAACGGCAGTAAAATCGAACATGGAACGACTTTATGGTCATGTCGTCGCCCGAATATTCAACACCTCAGGCTTAGACAGGACCTAAACGCGTTTAAGACACGTTTGCTATCCTGCTGCTACATGGGGGTGGTAGCCCTCCTCGTCAATGCATTTTATGTTGAAGAATGGCACAGGACGTGAACTGGACGGCGTTCGGCATGCTCATAAATCCACATGAACGATAATTCCCGCAAACAAGCGATATTTTCCTGCTCTGTGCCCAATTGGACACATAACGATATTACACGATAAATTGAGTAGTTTTCGTGCTCTGTAATACATCAACGGCCATAATTCGAATTCAGTGAACACAATTTGGAGATGGAACAAAATTATTCGCCATTAATCCTGTTGCTTGATGACCATTTCTGTTGTTTGACATAGGCAACTATCTATGCACAATTGCAAGAAGATTGCTTTAAATGTTCATTCCTTGAGCTATTCTAATGCATATATTATGAGATGCTTGAAGGGACAAGATCTAACATAAATCTAGGATTTAGGATATCACCAAGCAATTGTCAAATATTGCGTACCGGATCAGAAAGGGAATGCTAGGGGAATTATTGTGAAAATCTCTTCGATTCTCTAACAAAGCCTTCCTTGTTGCAAGGATCAAGGATCACTGTGGCTCGCAGTGGGATATCGCGACGATGTTCTATGGTCAGCAGTATGCCATATCTCTTCAGGAATCTTTCAATTTCAAGCTGCGCATATCTCCTTGTTGACTGCGTCCGGTAGGGTCGTGTGCAGGCATGCCGGATGAACCTGAATGCTTTGATTCCATTTTCCTGCAGGTTGCATTGAATGGACTTGAAGAGGCGCGAAGATCGTTTGCAATTGTCAACGACAATGGCTTTGATCGTCACTACAAGATGGCTGCAGGGATCAAACGTTGTGTTCAAATTGAAAAATTTGATGAGTTTCTAACTTCATCTGATCGTTCAGAAAACGTAGCTTGCTGGGACTTTTAATAATCATGAAGATGTCTTAGAATTCAAAAGCAGATTTTGAATCACATGCAATTAATTTCAGACCAAAACGAAACCCAATGCTCCATGGACAAGATTACTTCTACTTGGCTTGCCAGGATAATGGCGCTGAGCGTGAAAGTAAAGTCATAAAGTGTTTATATCACAGAGAAGCAAGCAAAGCCCATAAAACGATCGCGTTTGCAATGCCGAATGGGTGTGCAGCCTAGGAAAGCACCTGATGCAAAACGCGGCAGTGTTCCGAAAGAGTCCCAGTTGAATCTGGCGGCGTTGAGTGACAGGAAACGAGTCCACGACGCAGACCTCCATTTCCAGATTAATGTCGCCCCAAGTGCGGCTGCTGTCCCCAATTGTTCCCGCCGCGTAATGATGAACAAAGGGTGGGCAATAAAATCGAAAATGTTATGCAACGTTGCCTGCGATGGCAGGTCGTTTAGGAATCGTGAAGAGCAATGAAATTGTCAATTATTTAGCGCAGTGAGTGAGGAATGAAAATGACTGCCTGTATGCGGCTTTATGTCCTTAAGACCTTTTCGCCAGCCATATGATGGCTGTAGGGTTGCTTGAATTTATACCGGCTGTATTAATGTCACACGTTTAATTATCACCCAGCTGAGCTACCCGAGCGAATGCTGTAATCATAATGCAAATCGTAAAAAGTTTATTTCAATTTATGCCATTTGTGACTTGCGGTGTGAACCCCTTTTCTTTAATTTTGCACCACTGCAACGTCTTAAACTGTGTTAAACGCCTCATAAACTCCTCTTATTCTCCATTTGCTCCTTTGGCTTGCCAACGCTGATTGTTGTTTCGAAATTCTGCAGCATCCGAATTCATACAAGTTTGAAGTGAAAATAGTGATAATTTCAATACCCATGATAGAACTATATTACATAACGGCGTTACATTACCCTTCTGGAACACCAAACATTATCAATTCATTATCTGCGCAAACAATTGTATTGAGTGTAAAGTCCCAGTAGAAAAATGATTTCGACGCCATTGTTGTTGGCACCGAGACGGCAAGGAAATTGTATTGTTAAGTAGCATTCTGCAGAAGCAAGAAGGGCGCAATGAATGGCAGCTAGATGGTTGTGATAGTGAATTTCAGCAGCGAAGGCAGCCGTCAATTGCTTCCTCAAGCAAACGCCAGGACGCACAAAAACATGGCAGGCAGAGAAGGACGAAAGACGCGCCTTTATTAAAACCCGAGGAATTAGAAGCGAATCAAAACGCGAATTAATAAACTAACGTCTGTCATGTATCACAGTTATGTCGCAGTTCAATGTGTTTTCAATTCTTGTATTTTCATACAAGGGGATCTATAAAAAACAGAATTTATGGATTATAATGGAGGATCCAGTGTCAAAAATTTAATATGCTATTAGCCACATCGACACTTTTATAGTAGCTACTGAATGGTAATAGAAAGCGATAATTAGTGGCTCCGCTGAAAGTCGTTTTTCGCCATTAAATTAATTCGCTCCGACAAGGCAATTAACGTTCTAGTTTTGTATTTCTTATTAATTTTCAAACATTTCCAGCGAGTCGCAACTGGTTGGGTGCACTTGCCTGTTTCGGAAGGCTGGAGATTTGGGGGTTGCACTTCCGCCGGAGCGAATAATGGTCTCAGTTTTATGTCGGCGTCCATAAAACTTAGAATAACGACGGTTCTATCAGACGCTTGCGTGGAAATGATATAAAAGCAATTTTTTGGTTTTATAATAACCTCTCTCTCTCCCTCGTTCCAATGGGGTGCATTGCCAGGGAGGCGAGGAACTCCACTAAGGCTGACCATCGCTCGGATTCCGGCTGCTTTCGAAATGGACACATTACAGCGATTTTTACGACGGTTTCGAGGTGCATCGTAGAATTTCGGATAAAGGATAATTTCATTGCGCAATAGAAGTCATAAACGTTTAAAACATTTTTATAATAGCTCCCATTGGACTGCGTATGCCCTTCGGGCACACAATATTATGCGATGGGGTGGTTTCCATTTGCGCCGTATGAGGTTATTAAGCTCGTTTAAATAATGACTTTCATCTATATGTATTGTAAAGATGAACTACGGTGATTTGGAGTACAAATAAATGATAGGTTGAATGACGGAAAATTTCGAACTCCAGTTGATGAAACAATTCATGGTCAATGGTGTCAAGAACCAACCGGTTTCGGCACTAAGGCCATCATCAGGGTATAAACCAGATGTTTCCAAGTAGCAACATTGTGCACTAATTAAAATTGGCAATCAGATGCATTATGTTTCGCTCATGAAATGGTGCATCTTCTATTATATAAAATCTTGAGTATGTTCGTAACACCACATACACTGAGACCCCGCTTTACGCTGCCCCGTTTAGCGCTGTTTCGCTTTAACGCTCTTTTATTTGGCCAAGGCCATTCATATAAAGTTGCATAGAGCATAGCGATTATTTTCAAATTTCGTAATCATTCATTTGTCTTGCTTGTTCGCTGCAGTATCCAAACCTGCCGAGAATTATTAAACAAACAATAAGAGGATTTTAGAAGAAGTATAATGTTATAGATGCAATGGAACACATAGGTCTTTCCGGAATGAAGTAACACACGAGTCTTTTAAATGAGCATGGAAAACATATGGCCAGATCTAAGCAGGTAGGAAGACAATAGGAACTCTTCTGTTGATATGAAGAAATTAGTCGAAATTGCAAAACAAAGTGCCTTAGATGGAGCAAATGTGGAAGACCACGAAGAAATTTCACAAAACACAGAAAGTCTTTCGAAGGAGCAGCTTAAGTAATAAGTAGATAAAAATACGAAACTATTGAACATAGCTATTCTAGTGAAGAGCAAAGAGAAATATAATTGATGGAAGTGGCATTTAATAGTTTAAACTCCATAACGAAAAGCAAACGAATTTGCAGAAGTCGAGTTT
>JAOEHK010009436.1:0-12377 GCA_025447835.1 Labidoglobus nevermanni
CGATGAAGTCGTCGAACTGAGCGGACCGGAGAGTTTTTAAACGGTCGCGGATATCCCGTTGGATCCGGTTGAGTTGCACAGGATAGTGCATTAGATTTGATGAATTTAGATCCATTTTTTTTATACACCCATACCTCACTTTACCTCGTTGTTACGTTCCAAAAAAAAAACACGTAAAGACGTAAAGGACGTAAAGTGAATTAAGATTTTCTATAGCAAACCATGTAAGGATCGAAGATAGGCTCCAGGGTTACGAAATCCATGTAAATACAGGGAAATTGAACAAAGAAAACATTTACAAAAGACAAATAATAAAAGTGCCAATAAATAATTTGCTCAAATATTTATATTTTTTGTAACCAGAAACAACACGTAAAAATTTATATAAATTTATTATTCGCTTTTAAAAGTAGCACAACACACTAGGAAATTTAAACTGAACTTTAAAATTAGCAAAACCAAGTGAAAATAAAACTATTAAAATTGCGGTGATTTTTAGTTGGAAAGGGAATCCCCGAGTTTTGATACATCTCACACAATAAAGGCTCTATTTCAAAATCAAATCATTTTTGATGCATCCATCCGTCCATCCATCAAGTTGGAAGTCCCTGCTTATTGTATTCGGGTATTGGGAAAGCGATTTCCATACATTTCGAGGCAATCGAAAGAATTTCATTTCGTCGGGAACATTTGTAAAGCAACAAACAGATTGCCTAGTGACAAAGGATAAAATCATGCGTTAAGCCATTGGAACAATATATAAGGATTTACAATCGCCTAGAAAGCCGCTGGGGATATGCAAAATTCCACTAGAAAGCTGAACATCGCGGGGATTTACATCATTCACTGATCATTGCATGACGAAATTCACTTTAAGCTGGGGTAAATATACTGAACGCAATTTGCGATCTCTGAATTGCATCCAACGACCAACAGAAATATTTGCATAAGCCGATGGAATACATTTTTCACACTGCTACCCATAATTCGTATGAAAAATAAAAATGGTACACATCTACAATATATCATATAGCATATACCATCTACCATATACCATATACCATCTACCATATAGCATGGATCCTGGCTCCAGACAATGGATTTTTGTTCTCTTGCCGATAGCCCTTGCAAGAGTAAGACCATAATCAATTCATGACTGAAAATTAATAAAGGAATCTGATGCCCTGCTAAATATCAAAAGATATTCGTCTATCTTCTGCCTATACTAATAATGGAAATGATTGAAAAATAAAATGCGAAATGCAATAATTGTAATTTGCAATATTGATGGATTGATGTGTGTATGTTGCGAATTGAGTTTGTAAATGATTTCAATTGTCTCCGCGCAGGAGATGTAATTGCATTTCGGGTAAGAGTACTTTTTTCCCAGTGGACAGTGATTAATGAGAAGTAGTGTGAATGAAAGCCCAACGTCCGCACAAGGACGATATTAATTAATTTCGACAGTTTGCAATCGCTGAGGGTGCAAACGCGCTCACCATCCAATTGTGTCAGGCCAATATTCCGTGATAGACCATTCGCAGAGTGTCCATCACATATTGTACTAAGAATAGATTCCCATAATTAATGACTATACCGAAATGTCGTCCACTATTGCCATTTCTTGCTTAAGTATATTCACAGAGTCAAATATTATTCTTTACCAATGCTGCCAACTTTCTGGATTGTTTCCAATTTCGACGTCCAGTAGAACAGCGGTTTCATTCGAATATGGACAGCCGTATTAAACATATTACAAAACTGTTACAAGACAGCACTATTAAGTTAAGATGAGTTAGTATAGTTGATGCTCTCTCTGAGGTTGAGGTTGCTATTGCAAATCAGCTCAGAGTACTAAAGGTACCGCTCAACGTTTTGCGGGGCCGGGTTCAAAAATATTTCGGGATCTGACACTACAATTTTGCAACTATATAAATACCAGCTAGAAAATACCAGGAAATTCTTTATCGATGTGGTATGTGGTATATGGTGTGTAGTATTTGGTATGTGGTATATGTGGTATGTGGTATGCGGTGTGTGGTATGTGGTATATAGTATGTGGCTTTGTGGTTTAGGAGCCATCTTCTAAAGATGGAACGAGGCTTTGGGTATCTAAATTGCGATCACAGTATGGTATCAGTAGGGTTTCCTTTGGGTTACTACGGATAGAGAATGTATATAGTTAGCAATCTGGGCCACTCAGCATTGATCAGCACATAGGATTCATTGATTTCTTATTCTTACGGTTTCTTATGGTCTTTTGCAATACAACCAACTCTATTCACCGATATTCTTCCTTAGATTGCCATATCTCGTAGACTATATGGAGCTACCGCTTCAGCTATCTATACAAATCTTGACTGCTTTACCTTGCTTAGTGCAATATGCCCACCCTATTTCGGTCCCACAGTTTTTTTATATAATTTGTAGTTTCCGAAGTATAGAAAGGTAGGTCAGATTATTCTGCTGCAAGTCATTTGTTAACAGAGATTAACAATTACAATAAATGAATGCTGAACGTTTGACATGCTACATGAAACCCGCATTTGTGCTGTGATTGAACGTAAAGTTTGTATTGGAAATTGCAAATCCGACAATAGTTGCGTCCAATAATAGTAATAGGTTGTCAGAAAGGACACCAGGATATCCATGCACAACAACATAATTTTGGCCAGTATTGGAAGCGGAATGAAAATAATGGAAATGAAGAATAGAATACAATTCTATCAACTGAACAAATCATGAAAACGAACTGCAACCGAGAGAAGTTTATGAGCTTGCTTTTCGCAGATGGCGGATTTAGTTGCATCCGAATGCCCAACTAACGCTTTTCTGTTTACGGATGTGTGCCAATACACTTTTTACAACGGTCATGTTCATTCGGTGGTGGCTTCCAATTCACTCAAATGGCATTTCCTCGGATCTAACATTCGCAATGAAATCTGAATTGTAAGCGTGCTAGTGCATATTGGAGCTCGGTGTTTTATTTCCGGATGGCCGCCCATCGCCATTGTTTTCACTCACCACATTATTTTCATCCCATCTGGCTTGGTGCACTTTGCGTCCATTGCAGTGGACGTCTGTCTCATTTCACTATTAATTTTACTATCGATATAACGCCATGCACAGCATTACGCCTCCATTTTGATTACAGTTAGAGATTTTATGCTCTCGTTGTTAACAGATATCCGGTTCCACAATTGGTTAATATGAAATATGTTTTTATTATCGGGGTCTGCCAGTACCCTCTTCCTGAATTTCTTGAAGGAAATTCAGTAGTTACCTTTGTAGCATTGCAGAGATGTCTGAGTCCATCAAGCTTTAAGCCCTTCATATGTGCATCGGATATGATGGGCTGTTTCGGGTCTTAATCTGCATTATCTTCAAGTTGACATGTGGGCTAATCCCAAATTACATAAATGTTAATTGTAAGGATAGGGTCTAGCATTAATTCAAATGGAAAAAGATATAGTATATTAAACGAATGTTAACTGAATGGGAATATAGTTTCATTAGAAAGAATATAAGAATTGATAAGATTATGGTTAATACCCTTGTAATGGTTTTGGGAGCAAGGCTTTATCGTCTGCGAAACTAATAAAAGTACACGTTTCTGCAATACAAAGACATGAATGAAGAAGAAGTTATTGGAAAAACAATTGCGAACAGTTGCAGTTAAGCGAAACTATTGTAAGGCGCGCCCAAATGGTATTTAGTTTACAACTAACCGGAAATTTGAAATTTGATAGTTGCTGAAACACGAGAATGGTTAATTGCAAAAGCAGGCGACTAAAGATGGTCTGTGGAATTAGCGGAGAGTAAGTGCACCCATCAGAGGCGCGTTTATCTCAAGTAAACATCGCAAACTAGCAAACGCTTCCGGTATTATTGTAAGGCACTTCATGGTGCTTCTTGGCCCCAACTCTCCAATGGCATATTGTTCAACATATTTGCCTTCCACCACCCCCAGTGGAACGATACTCTGTTGAGTAGTAACCCTGTGAAAGTTTCAATCATAGCGTCCGTTTACAACTATGTACTTTGCAAATTTTGATCTTGGAGAAATTCGGTGGTGAAAAATAATAATTTATTCAATTATGATGTCTATTGAAACATTAAATTGCTTAGAAAGCGTCAAGGGAGTCTGGAGAAAAGTCCGATAATGAAGTTTAGTTCGAAAATTGATTTAATCTCTGCGACCAAGCATGATGAAAGACGAACTTACGAATTGCTCCCCGCAGCTTTTTGCTTCTATTAGTTCAACTCACATAAATGTCTTGGGAGAAGGATTCTACCGTTTTCATTGGGTTACGAAGCTATAAGTTGTAGTTTTGCAATTGCATTGCATTAAAAGTGTTGATTTTTTCGCTATAAGTTTCGAACCATGAGGTTTTTCTTACTGCCTTTCCTTCCACAATTTCCCAGGAGTACACGGAACATGCCCAATATTTCATTTCGATCGAATTATTTGTAGTTTAGAAGGAGATCCCATACATACAGATGGGCAGACGGACAGATGGGGGGATGTAAAGTCACCTGTGGAGTCACATTATCCTAGACTTAATACTTACTAGATTTAATAATTATTTGATAGCTATTATTTGCTTCTCCAGCTTGGAAGAACTAGCAGGATAGCACGTTCTCCATTAAATGACTAATTGTCCGAATAAAACACTTATATATATGGATTCTATGTATTGTTTACAACATTTAGAAAGATGCGCAATTGTAATTTAACAATAAAGCAATGCAATGTCCAAAATAATCCAAGAATCAATATAATTCATTTCATACGAATATGAAACTTTAATTAAAGTTCCGATCGACATTTTCTCCGGAGACAATTTCGTTTAAAACTTTTTGGAGCATAGATTGTTAAGTACTCGACTTTATGCATTAATCCGCACCTCTGGGGACATCCGATTTAAAAACTTTAGCTAGAATTTTATTCAAAGATTTTAGACACAATGTTACCAATATTTGCAATGTATTCTTCTACAACTGGGTGGGCGAAAATAGATTAGGTGTTCATTGATAAAAATCGACTTAGATTCATATTGTTAAAATATTGATTGCTTATTGCAACGCGTTTCTGCATCACATATACGTTTCTATCTCATATTTACATTCCTAAATATGTTTCTTGTCAGGGTGTCTAAGTAGGTATACCTTGGGAATAAAATATTTGCACGAAAATGCAACTATGGACTGGATAAATCTTGCTATTATTCATTGCAATATGTCACTGTCTAATGTCCGTCAGGATAGCTTCCTCCTCTTGTTGGTTGATTGATGTACCGCATGCAATGCTGTTTGCATAACCACATGGCAATTTCCACCTACGTTTCCGCTTAATCAAACATTCACATTTACATTTACTTTTATTTTGATTCGGCTACGATTATATAATATAATGAAAGCTGTTAAAATCAATTATTTCTCAATTCTCTACATATGGTGTGCAAATCAAAGAGCTATTATCGCATAATCTCTCATATGAATCTCCATAATCATTAGCATAGTAATATCTTAATTAAATCATGCTGATGTGGCATATATAATGCATCAATTGTGATTATAATCATCCGTTTGGCAACCATTAGCTCGTTTGAACACCATACCCTTCCCAACCAGGGGCAGGGGCAGGCTACGTTAGGAAGGTACACCAGAATGATACACCAGAACTGAGGTTTCTATATGTTATCGATCGATATGCAAATTACGCCATGCAAATTACAATTTTGGTGTGAACGCAACTATTCCCACACCTCTTATCCTTAGTTATAGAATGACAATGAATAAAGGCCCTAGCAGCGGTGGCAGGGGTGCCTACACCCCTTAGGCCACCGGTAGTGTTCATCTTGTCAGCGTCATTATTGTACCTTATGCTATTGGGGAGTGTAACCTGACTTATATTAAACTATATCAATCAACCGTGTAATTGTGCGAATTTCTCGCAGCATATTAATAATTACAAAACTATCTTCAGGACGAAATTATCGATGCAGTTAACAGCAAAAGTGATGGTGGTGGTGGCATGCAAAGTTCAAGAGACTGTTACTGAATTGAATGAAGCTTCATATACCATAGTCATGAAAACAAATTGTATTATAATTAAAATTTTTCGAGTATAGATAATGTTAAGTACATTCATTCATTCATTCATTATACGAATATTAAAATTTTTCTTTTTCAAAATTACACATGGTACCTTTGGACATATGGTTTTAGTTGCAGGTGTGACTTTTTTAAATGAGAATTTTGATCAATCTCGCTCTGTGTTAAATGTTAAAATTATGTATTGTATTATTATAGAAAATTCTCAATATTAATATGGAAAATAAATTATACTTTACCAATGAAATATGATCACAAGACGAGTGTAATAGTATCAATGCAGAACTATTTTTGAGCTTTATATAATATCCCCTTTACTCGCAATTTTCACAACGCTTCCAGCTGGAAGGAAAGCGCATTATCCTTGCTCGAATATCTCATCTTGGCTTCGCCTTGGGCCTATTCATGTATGCAAATAATTCATAAGTTATATGGCGCAGCAAATTCAATAAAATCTAATTTAAATGCAAGATTAGCCATAAATTGAAATTGCTCATTTCATTGCATTTCTAACAAGAACTAATATGACAGAAGTCCTTTTCAGATGAATATCTACAATGTAAGGTTGTAGTCTACTGCCCACTCGATAGTCAACGGTAAAGCTGTGCCAGGTATTGAACCCAAGTCACTAGACTCGTGGGCTATCCGTGCGCCATCTGGGTTAACAATGAAAATGAACTTAATTCTTCACATTTATCTCAGATTGGTTATCGAAATACGAAGTTCTACTGTAAAAATAAATATTAATCTGTTCATATATGAGACATTTGTTTGTTTAATAAAACATTCATTTGAGAGCGGAAAATTTCAAATGAAGCAAAATGATTTATTTACTATGCACCCGGGCAAAATTGTTAGCATTGTCATGCGATCATCCCATTTGTCGGCAACGGGCTTTATTTGCGATTTATGTGTCAATTATTTATGCTGCATTTATGTTGATAATGATTTAATTGTTATCAATATAAATAGGGGAAGTTGTTCTAGTTATTTGTATCTCGTTTAAACTAATCTACTATGACGTGTCAGGATTCGCATAGTTTATAATTGCACTCCAGCACATTTCTCTGGTGGGTTGTAATGATGGATTTCGTAGAATTGCAAACGCGCCACAAAATTTTCAGTGCGTATTTTCCGCAGATGGTAACTTGACATATTTCGAAATGGTACAGCATGACATAATTCTCCAACAATTGTTCTCTGTTGCATGCAAGTTTGCAGCAACTATACAAAATGACAGCATATTACTGGTTTATCGTTCGCCGGAAATTTCATTCGTAAAGTATCCCTATCTTTCATTTTTCATTTTCAAAATACAAAATCATATAACGTGGCTATTGATTTCCGCGTCTGAATAATTTATTTTGTATAAAATTGAAGTATTACTTAGTTCCTGCCTTTAATTTGCATTTAGACTCTATTTATTGTAGTGTTGAAATGAATCTATATTCAAAGTATTATCCATCGCTAGCTACTACTTGTCCTATCCATTATTTTGATGCCAGCAATGGATCACGCCAATTTCTTCGGCCCTCTTGGGACGTGACGGATATTGAAGGTAAACCGTTCTACATTAATCGAATTAATAGGTAAGGACAATTAGTAAGAGCACCCGAAAGGGCAAGGTGTGGGCTATAAAGTCGAGGAGCCGGAACTGCCCATTGGCAGTGGTACATGTCTTCCAATCTAGTTGCATATTTCGGAAGTTCTAACGACTATGATCCTAGAAATCTCTCGTGGAGGTTTGAATTAGTTATCTCTCTTTATCGAGATACAGAGTTACAGAGATATAGAGAATATCTCTGAATGGTAGTCAAGATACTCAGTTACATAGTTTTAAGGTTGTAGAATGGCCGTGGGCAACCCTCTTGGTGTTGGAGCACCCTTATAACAACCAGTTCCTTGCCTTCCTCTTCTAGTTCTCAATTCCTTCTCAGGTCGTCTGGCGCCTTCTGAAACTATCTAACCCTTGGTTTTCCTTTTGTTTGGAATCCGCGCTCCCCTTTTAGTTTCTCGTGATATCCGTTATATTGAAATTTCTCCCCATGTAATATTTCATTGTAATTTTGAGGGGTTTGTAGATACTGGCAAATTTTATTGCTTACTTCCAAGGAATATTTTGTAATAACGTTGCCGGTGCAAGTTATCATTTAGTTATATCAGTGGTTCCTAAAGTGGGCGCTGTCGCCCCCTCTTGGGCTGTGCAGCGCCTTAAGAGGGCAATGATGGACGACTTTGTGTAATGGGATAAATATGGGGCGGTAGATTAACAAAGTTTGGGAATGACTGGGTTATATATTCTCTATATTTCAAACATTCAACTTCCGCGGCACAACATGGAATTCAATTTCAAAATATCTTCTTGATATTGTGTGTTTGGTGTTTACCCTGGCATTTAATTTTTTCACCGTGAAACAAAAATACGACTTGCTGAAATTGCAAATGTGTAATTGCTTTGTCGGTGCAAACTCCCCAGGAAAGTATCTGTATTCTCCAATTGCAAGACGCAATTTCCTTAGAAATATTTTACACTGGCAGTAAATGCCGGAATTTGGCGAAACGAATGATTTCATAAATTTACAAGTTCCATTGAGCTAAAATGGCAATGAAAATGTATATGACTAATGCATTTTTTCGCTCATGAACAAATCTAATTATATCTGCGGTATTAAGAAGGTCTGAAGTTAAATTCGCTATTGCAGCATCAGCGGGATTTTGTAATTTTACTTTACTTAAGAATCTCGACGCCTTAAAGGTGTAGTATAAATAACTCTCGTTACCATTATGATCCGCTCACTGATTCTGCTACGTAATTTGAACTTTGCGCATTTTTCTCCTCGGATTCAGCAAGGGTGAGCTGCAAATTGTGATGAAACAATTTAAACCAACGCCAATTTCGCAGGAATTTAAATTTAATAAATTCTCATTCGTTTCCACTATAGCTACTTTTCTGCGTGTCTGCGAATTGTAAAAATACTTTGAAACGATTAACTGAACGAGCAAGTCGTTTCTACGCCATGTTGGCTTCATCTTTATCTTGTCGTTTCGAAGCGCCAGCTGGAAGAACACGACGTCCACATCCTTGAACATTAAGCAAATGCCGGTAATGACGATAGGATATAACTAATATGCAAACGTCTGCATAGCCTCTCTGATAATCGTAATGGAAATTAAAAAATAGCTGTGTTGACTGTTAGGGGAAATTAATGCAATCAAATGAGGAGCTTTCTACCAGCAATGTTCTTATTTGATGTTCTGAGGATATTTTTGCAATTTCGTAATGAGATATTTGACGTCGAAAATATTTGATAATACGCAAAGGCGAATTGAACAAAAACGAAAATGAGATTTGTATATTTGTTGTCATAATTTTATCGGGAAAATGCATAGAATTTATGGCGTTGAATTTGCAACAAACACTTTTCGCTATAAATATCCTTCATACGCGTCGTAAACTTTGCAAATATCTGAATTTCGATTGTATTTGCATATTTAGCGCGACGTTATGGCGTCCTTTTACAACGTCTAACGCAAATTGTTTCTGCACTTTACCAATTTATTCAGCGTCCATTTAGACCAACTTTGCGCATTATTCACACGATCGATTTTATGCATTATTCTGGCATAACAATACGTTTCATAATCTCGCGCAATTCATGAAATAGTCATGTCGCCTCTACACATATTTGCACTCTTCCATTGAGTTTCTCTTTATTGTGGCAATCAGAGATAGGTCACTGCGAAATTTGAGAATGATAATGACCTTTATATTACGAAGTTGTTCTTCAGATGGCAGCGATGATAGTATAATGGCAAAACTTTGCTACGGAGGGTATTGCAAAACTCGGTTGCGTAACGTTATTACGCCGGTTCTGACAGGATTGCCGCATGAATTGCACGTCGTGTCCAGGCAACCTCCTTTATCGTTTACTCTAATATGCAGCCGCTCTTCAACTCACATTCAGATGTCGCAAATCTCAATTTTAAAGATATACTTTAGTGTTGTTTACAGCAGTGTTCCTTATACTTATTTGACCCATGGGACCCCGAAACATGAAAACTAGAGAAAGGAAACAAAAATTTCCACCTGAAGAGCCTACAGAGCCGAGATACATGGAGGAAAGCGCAGGGAGGATGGGTATACCCATAGTTTGCAACACTGGAGAACGTTTGCAGCAAGACTGACATGAGCCCAACCCTCTTGAAGGACACACATGAGTTTTCCTCATGAAGCCTGGCTGAAGGAATTCTTTCAATATAGTTTGGTTCTTCCTGGCTTAACGCAAAATAGATAGATGCAGGGAAGGAGAGATACTCGAGATCCCTTTCATCTAATTGGCATTCTAAGCTACCAAAGCACCCGCTTTGAGAAACTGTGGGTTAGATATTAGCGCAGTCAGCCACAATAAGATCCTTGGTTTAGTGGTCAAATGGATATGAGACATAGGTACATCAATTATATCCAGGAATCCTAGGTACCCGCTACATGGGCTCCGAGTACTCCCTGTCCTTAATCCTTCCGCTTGCCATACATATGTCCAACGCGGGCTACATGTAGCTCGTTGACCTCGGGTTATCCAGGTCTGTCCTAGTGTAAGCTTACAGGGACATTTGCTCACAAATTTCGTAAATAGCCTAAAAAGCCCGATATAGTTGAACTAGGCTCTTCCATGAAACCACACTTATAAAGAAGCGGTTCCCCAATCTGTGCTACGCGTGCCCCTGTGTTTGGTGGGCGGATATACGCCGTGTTTTCCGTTATTCAAGGTGCTCAAGGATCTGTGGCCACTGTTAAAGTTAAAAAGTCTCTTTCACGGCATAATAGGCACAAGAATTAATATATCACGGGATACACGAATAAGAAAAAGCTGGGCACTGCTGATATAGAGTAACTCTATGTGTAGAGAGAAAGGAATATAAAGGAAGTTGCCAATGGCAACATTCGGCATCTAAGGAAATATTGTAGAATATAAAATTGCGATGAAAGAAGATAGAATTGAAAGCGTTTCTGGCCGTATGAGTGCGGATAATTCGCGATTCTGCATAGCGGACCGAGGTTTCATTGTGCAGCTCCATCGAGAGATGAAGTGCTTTGCACATGACTGCACAATTTTGCTGTTATCGTGCTGTTACGATTGTAGCCCACAGTCGGACTTTAGCGGATTTGCAGTGTCCGTTGACATGCTACGTACTGATTTATGGCTGAGATATATTCCGGATGCAGCTGGTAATGTGGATGCGATACAAGCTCGTCACATGTTATCTGACGTTGAAATGGAAACCTCCAACTGTTTCTGGCAAGAATTTGCAGTCGTACGGAATTATGAAGACGTGCGCAGTGCAAGAAATTATGGCGATAATTGGCGTAGCCGCCCACCATGATTTGACTCTTGGCGATGACTTGAAGCGTCTTCAGGCAATTAGGCAAACGACCTCGCTATTTAGCGCGGCGTGTTGGTTTTATGGGCATTGTCGCCAACGTCATGCGGTGGTAGAAATTCAGCATAGTTCCTTCATGGCGTCGCCATTAAGAACAGTTCGTTTACTCGGGCGAATTTCCGACGATTTCTTCGGTGCACTTTAAAGCAAGTCATGCGAACGTAATCAATGTGGAGCGGGAGAAAGGACTTGGAATATAGTTGTAGATTCAATCTGCGGCCTAAGAATTCTAAAGCTGCGAACACACGCAACAAGCGTTCAACCCTGTTTGTTCTTTCCGGATTATTGACATTGAATATTAACATGTGTGGGTATAGACCAGTGTTTATCAAACCCATAGCCATCAAATGATGGGACATAATGCCCGTTATACCTCCCCTGATTCGTAACTAATGACATAAGAATTTCTATGAATTCATACCTACGGGTAATATGTGAGATTCCGATTGTGTTCTTAGCCGTTCCAAAACCGGACAACTAGTTAAGCTTAAAGCTTAAGTGCAATGGAGGGCAAAACACGAGGAATTGCCGTCATCTACGCTGATGATAGGAATCCCTGGTCAAAAACAATAAATGACGAATTGTCGCGGTAGCCCTGCAACGGCTATACTTGTAGCATCCCAAGGTACCAGGGTACCCGCAATGAGAAACGGTGCTATATGCTTGGGCTGGTTTATTGGAGGGCGTGTGACACACGCAACACTTAGATACTATAATTTGGGCACATCCTCCTTGTACGACCTCTTAGTATGAACGTTCGAAAGAGACTGATACTCTAAATGTTAACGATTACAAATCGTGTTAAATGTACATAGAAAAAT
>JAOEHK010009447.1:0-20514 GCA_025447835.1 Labidoglobus nevermanni
GAGCTTAGTTGTTGGCATATTTGTTCCCATGCTATAATATATTTCCTCCTGTATTCTCGTGATAGGCTGCAAGTGGGCAAGGGATGAGGATAGCGAGTCCCTCTAATGACATAGTTGCCCAACATAACTAAAGTGTGTTTTTCTTGTTAATTTCAGATTATACCTACTGTAACCAATTTCTAGAATTGCGTTACACAACGAAACTTCGCAGCGAGCCATACCATGAGCGTACAAAACGGCACATGTCCAGAAGAGGAATTAAACGTGTACAACATAAGTCTAGGCTTAGCGATAGCTGTCCCCGAATGGGAAGCGCTGCTCACTATCTTCACACTGACCTTTATTATAATATTTACCGTCGTGGGCAATATTCTAGTGATACTGAGTGTATTCACTCACAAACCCTTGCGAATCGTCCAGAACTTCTTCATTGTCTCATTGGCAGTGGCGGACCTCACAGTGGCGATACTCGTCCTTCCACTAAACGTCGCCTATTCGATTCTGGGCAAATGGGTGTTTGGAATTCACGTGTGCAAGATGTGGGTTACATCGGACGTGATGTGTTGCACCGCATCGATCTTGAATCTGTGTGCCATAGCTTTGGATCGGTTCTGGGCAATCACAGATCCGATCAATTATGCGCAAAAGCGAACCCTCAAGCGCGTCCTATTCATGATTGGAGGCGTGTGGGTTCTCTCGTTAATCATCAGCTCGCCACCGCTAATCGGGTGGAACGATTGGCCACCCGCTGAAGAATTCGAAATACAGAGCATTTGCCGTCTTACGGAGCGCCGTGGATACGTGGTATACTCGGCTCTGGGATCTTTCTTCATCCCATTGCTCATCATGACCATCGTGTATGTGGAGATATTCATCGCCACGAGACGCCGGCTGCGAGAACGTGCCCGGGCGTCCAAAATCGGGGCGATGATATCCCACAATCAGACTGCCACCCATGGCAGCGTCAAAAGCAACCACGATGGCGATTCCATCAGCAGCGAAGCAAACCACAACGAAAATGCATTTGAGAGCAATGGGAACCCACAAATCCAAGCCAAGAAAGGCAAAACGAGTAAAAACAACAACAAGCAAAGTTCAGCCAGCAACAATAAAGGTTCATTGCTGAAACCTATGCTAATGCACGAAGACTCATTTACTGACAATGCGGAGTGTTCATCGAGCTCGTATCGGAAAAGCCCCATTCCGCCAGCCTACGAAGACCAAGATGGGCCAAAGGAGAACAATGATGGCGAAAGTACTTTACTGCAACCCTCGAACGCAATTTCTGTCACTGCGGTAGACGCCACTCACCCGAAATTGAAAGTGCTTGAATCGCCAAAGAAATCCGCGGTTGTGTACCAATTCATTGAGGAAAAACAACGCATTTCCCTCTCAAAGGAACGGCGCGCTGCCCGAACCCTTGGCATCATTATGGGTGTCTTTGTCGTCTGTTGGTTACCATTCTTCCTAATGTACGTTATCAAACCATTCTGTGCGTCTTGCTGTCCATCAAGTCGTCTCATAAACTTCATCACCTGGCTCGGCTACCTGAATTCGGCATTGAATCCAATCATCTACACTATTTTTAATTTGGACTTCAGACGAGCATTCAAGCAATTGTTAGGACTTAAATCATTAAATAATTAACAAATGAATATTTATGGGCTCCTCTCAACAGCTCGGTAGCCGAGTGGTAACGCAGATGGACCACGAGGCGAGTGATTTGGGTTCAATCCCTAGCATAGCGTTACCGTTGACTATCGAGTCACTTCTGAAATCCTATCTTCCTGTAGGGATCACTTTCTATCCCGGAGACCTTGAGAGTTTCTCACCTTCGATCAGGTAAGCAAGGATTCCCAAGGCTACGGAGAAAAGGTGACGGACGATTGAACGTAGAGTTAGTAGGGATTCAACCTCTAGTAGTGGAGCATCGGTTCCACGCCCTCCAATATACCAACCTACCACGGGGTAGGTAACAAAGACTTGCCATCAACAAATGTCGGCGTTGTGAATTTACTTGGATTTACTGAATTACGTCTTGTCCTATATATATAAGAATATAGGAATATGTAAAAATAAAGATATATTAGAACAGTAATAAGTTATTAGGAGGAGAAGAAATTAGAAGTCATTTTCCAGAGCCGAATATCAAAACTTCTGGTAAGATTTCAGCGAATCATTCATCGGCAACTATAAGCAAGTTTTCCCGAGTAACTTTATAAGTCCTTACAAATTAGTTAGTAGGGATGAACATAGCATAGAACCGCAAACTGCATGGGAATTCCATCATTTATGTGTTAGGATAAAACGCGATTAAGCAAATTAGTTGGTAATGCAAAGTATATTACGTCACTCGAATAACAAGATTCCCCATGTAAATATAAGCGCATATTTGTGATAGTGCGAAACAGAAATAAATGATATTGTATAATATTTACAGTTACAAGGTCTACATAGCAATAAAGTGCTGCTTTGCTTTATGTTATTTTGAGATCAATATCCAAGTTTTCATTGAGAGTTGGTCAACAAGTTCTATTCTGTATCCTTTCTTATTCATTTCAATTCCTGATTTACACTGCATATTGGTAAAGAGGAAAGCATGCCCATAAAATGTATGACGTATTTGGGTATATATATACTTGTATGATTGTTTGAATCTCACTATTGTATCATATTTAAGGAATTTCTCGTATGAAGTGACCGAATTGCTCTAGTACGGCTTTAAGAATGTAAGAATTATAAGCTGTTTTAATATATTTTTTATTTATTTACAATTTGCAATGATTTTGCGAATGATCATTAATTTCATGGAATACTTGTATAATGTTGATGACTATAATCTTAAGTTAAAGAATAAGAGGAAATGGAAATTCTGTATCTTGACGCAATGGCAAAAATTGTCTCTTTCCTAACTGGATAAGCACAATAGGCCATTTAGGCAGTGGTGCTCGGGGCGAGGAAAGCCTATAGACTCCCCTATAAGCAAATACCAGTTTTGCGAATTTACATACGATATTACTATAAAATAATTACATTATTTGA
Source organism: Labidoglobus nevermanni (assembly GCA_025447835.1). NCBI lineage: Eukaryota > Metazoa > Arthropoda > Insecta > Coleoptera > Staphylinidae > Labidoglobus > Labidoglobus nevermanni. Next base: position 3,043 of record JAOEHK010009447.1, read on the forward strand.
TGACGAATTCTCAATTGTGTGGTATTGTATAATATATTTAAATGCATTGAAATATGGAAACTGTAAGTTTTGTTCATATTTTCTCGACAATTCCTTATTTAGGGAAGAAAGGGACCAATAAATTTTTCAGTGAATTGTATTTGTGTAAACAATACTGGATATCATCGAAATAAATTAAACATTCAATTTCAGAAACTGTGAAATAAAGGCGTTTAAAAGGTGTCCTCTTCCCTTCAAAAAGCCCAAACCATATCCTCGCTAAAAATTACCAGAGTTTGGTTGTAGATTAAAGTGAAGTTTATTCGCATTTAAATCAATTTATTGCCAGTTAGGACTACAAGTTCTACAGGCCCAAAATTACGATACTGATAGAAAAATAGTAGTGTCCACCTATCCTGTATATATACATTCACTATTTGGAACCGGTATATGAGGTTGCAGATGGAACAATGGATTTTAACACAACGCCCTGCCGTGGATTGAACCCAAGACGTTCGGTATCGCAACTCTGTGCTTTGACCACTCGGCTACCGAGCAGTTCCGTTGACATGTATTAATTTTGTTAGTAAGTGTGATATAATTGATACTAAAAGCGAGTAAATAATTTGTTACTACAACTTACTGTAGAAGAACAATAGACAGTGGATTGCATCATGGGAATAAGAAAATAGCGCTAGGTAGTCAGAAATTTATTGCATTATTTTATGCAAACTCTTCTACTCGCATATTTGATTGTAGATTTCCTGTGGGAAAGCGCTTTATGGTATATAATATTTGCCGTTGCGGTACGTGTATAAGCAATAGCATTTGCTACTGCTTTGAGAAAATTACCAGAGAAATACTCTAAAACGTGGCCTATAAACTTATAGAGTTTTTGAAATAATATTGCAGTATATAACATTGATTTACTCATATTTATAACGATAATATTAACGATATTAACGATAATATTTGTAAAACGTGTCCAAGAATCCTTCTTTCAAGTCACATAGACTTGAACTATATATATGACTATATATATGACAACTATAACTACTTGTTCCCGTGAGGTAAAGCACTTTCTATGAATAGTCAACATGGACTTCAAACTTCATGTCTCCCCATGCCTTCTTCCCAGGTAGATATTTTTCTGTACAAAAACTTCTCACGTTTCGTTTAAGTATGTGTAACTTTTACTGCCGGTGAATTTATTGCTTATTCATATCCATATCCATAGAAGCATTTATTATGTTGTTACAGTTCGTAACTCCATTTCACCATTAACCTTAGTAGGCTAGACCCTTATGCATCTTATTCAGTTATTATATTCCTCTATAAAGTGTTTATGCTTTCTAGCATCATTCTGAAAGTTTTTGGAATGGGCAGTTTTGATTTACAATTGCAACTTAGCGGTTTCTCGGGTATGTACGAAAATGTAAACTTTCTTGTCCTTAAGTATACAGAAATAATATTTAAGTATTAGTAGCCAATTCAATAATTCAAAAACCTGTAAACTCTACTGTCCTCTATGATTAATTAACTGTCCCACTTCTGTGTTGTCCCAATATGAAGTCCAGATATCCAGGGTAGGAGAGGCAGTAAACATCCGGCAATCCATTCAATTGCTGGAAGAGCCTGTGCTTGGTATCCTTTTCGTGTTTTTCCGGCATTATATGAGGTTGCAGACCACATAATAAATTTTAAACTACAACGCCCTGCCAGGGATTGAACCCAATACTTTCGGTATCGCAAGTCTGTACGTTGGCCATTCGGCTACCGAACGGTTTACTTTTCTTATAATATATTACCTATTAATATATTAGATTTTAAATAATTCTTCATATTTTAAAACAAACATTTAAATGAATTTTCACAAATCGCTGTCATGATTTTCATTAAATTTAATATTAGAGTGCATGTTTATTGGAGTTTTCAACAATTGTTACTGTGACATTTCCTTACTCATTTAATATATCCTTGATCATATCTACGTGCATAAGGTCAAAAACTTACATTTTTTAACAAATGAAGTGGGTATAGATCACATTCAACATGTTTCGTAATACTGAAAATCCGCATCTCATCACGGTTGAATTATTTATAGACATGTATGTACTAAAGTGTATAATCAACTGGTTATGATATTGATATGACGGGGAGGGACAACAAGCTTGCGGCTATTATATACCTTCATCGCCCTAGGGTTTTAATCATTTGACCATTTCGGTCGGTTGGAGGAGGAGTTCCAGGCAATCTGTGTTGATACCATTCTTGCCTTGGAGCGGTGTCTGCATTACCAAATATGGGCATTGACTCCTGCCTCTTGGCTTTCCATGCACTTGACGTGGCGCCGAAGGAAATCATCGGAGGCGTCATCCAATTACCGAAAGGCAAAGGTGCGCCTGTAGCCATTTGGAATGTTGGCCAGACCTACTATCATTAAATGCTATTACGATATCTGCTGATTCAGAATCGTCATATAGATTGGTTTTACAAAATCCATTAACTATCATTCTTAGATTTTGGTACGGGTATAAGAAATTTTATTGAGTTTAAAAGGTTCGAATTGAGTTTGATACCATGTTGCGCCATTCCTAATTTACCTTTTCAAATTTAGATCGCATTCTATAGCAAACCTATAACACATCTTCGTCCATCTCTCCAAAATAAGAATCCAGTTGTTCATTTATATATTCGTTTTTTAAATGGTAATAAAGACTAAGTTTCTCAACGTCTGAGACTGACCCCAAATGGAGTCGCGACCCACAGTTTAAGAAAAGCAAGTCTATAGCACGGGTTGTTGTTACAACACCATAGGAGGGTTAATTTCCATAAGGAAATTACAAAGCTCCTTCTGTAACATGTTCTGTAGCATGTTCCTTAATAGAATATTCAGAAATGGTTTCCTGAATGCGGGGCCTTGACGGTATATAAAATCTGGAGCAGATCCGATAACACTGAGTTTTTTGAGAGAAAAATAATGCGATACAAATTACAGACTTATGCTTGGATTAAGCTCAGAGAGGGTTTCAGATAAGAGCATACGTGTCCACATAATTACGATCTCGCTTTCGTTTTGCCTTTACCCGCTCTGCCACTGTTTGCTCTGTAGGATTACATGCAATCTCGCCAGTCTCAATCTAGGCATGATCTCTACCACTGGCTGCTTGATCAGTGTTTCTAAACTTATTTGGCTCGCAGCACCCTAAAACTAAAGTTCGCAGCACACCTCATAGTCCGGGTTTTTCGCAAATTGCTATTTTATGACATCTTAACTGGTACCACAGCAAGTGCCCTAGCAGGGTGCCCCGCTTTGAGAAATTGTAGTCTTCTTATTCCCTATTTGATCGCTATTTCAGTGTCCAATTTTTCAATGAAACCAATCTATCATTTCATTACTAATTCGATATGTAAAGGTCTTCTTCAGTTTGTTAGAAGCAGAAAAATGTGCCCTCAGTTTTGGCTCTATTTTTTGAAAAAATACGGTAATCACTGTTATCAGAAATGACTCTGCTAGGTGGCGCAATGTTGGACAGAATATTGGTGTAATCTATCTGGCAAGACATCAGATCGCAGATGTAATGGAGCGTAAGGAATTAAAATGGAGCCATCTACGAATGTTGGAAGGCTGTTCAATGCCTTCCGAGCAATTGCTGATGACGGGGCGCTTCCTGCTCCCATAACGTAGAGAATTGTTGAGACGTTTGAGGGAATTTTACAACGTGAGACAGTTTGTCTTATGCGACGCCTTCACTTGCTGCAAATGGCTTAGGTGTAGCCCGTGAAGTCGCAGAGGAGGCAACGAACCATAGATGATTACTTGACGTAATCTTTTTGGCCACGAATCCGTATAATGTCAGATAATATTTATACCCCTATAACGAACCGCTATGACGTGTAACGGGCAACGTCTCTTGAAAATGTCATCAGATATATCAGACTCTTGATGCATATTGCCTTTCGTGGAAAAGTAACCAGAAGAACTCTCCAATCGATGTGTCTCAATATTGAAGAAAAATTGTCTTGGGATTTGTTCCTGCGGCTCTGATATTTAATAGTACTATTAGGCTAATAAGAGTATTATGGTTTAAAAATGCATATTAAGTTGGGGTCAGTAAAGCCAAGAAAGGCCTATGCGACAACCTGAATATAGTTGTTCTTATTATTAGGTCATTTTCTTGTATTTTTCAAATCGCAATACATGTATATTGGGTATCGTATTGTTTCCGTTTATTTTATGACAGGTATCTATAATATTCCAAGTTTTTCTAAGCTGGCTTGGTAAACTTCAATAGAAAGGACAATATTTTTGGTTGACGACGTTACCGTTACCGGAATGTATTGCAGGTGGAACATTTTTCATGCATACAATTCACGATTTTCTCCTTGGTATTATATATTTCGCACATTTTCGTGGAATGCAGATCCAGAATAGATTTATCGTGGTTGGCTAGCAATACCACGTTTGAATATGAATTTTCATATCTGCCACAACTTCCACCACCCAAAATTCAAACCCGTAAACTTGCATTCAACTTCTCATCATCATCAACATCAATTCCGAATTAAACGTTATTAAATTAATAATGGAAAGTAGCTAAAATTCATTATTTTATAGCATGATCATGAGAAATTTGCTACCTGCCAAAACAGTAAACTGAAAGCTGTGCTTTATAGTTTCAGTTGAAATTTCGAAATGAGCTACGAGAACGTAATTGATTTCTGCGTACTAATTCAATTCTAAGAAGTTGCAGCCGAATTGAATATTCGATAGATTGCATTTGGATTACCAATGCATTTCAATACATTTGTGACATTTTGTGAAATAATTGACATAAATTCACACACAAATTCGACTCGTGCCGGAAGTCGCTATAGATCAGGGACGGCCAACTCAAATAAACTCGCTCACTTTGAAAATGTATCAATAGTCCACGGGACAAGTACGAGGAATACCCCGGGACTCTAGAATTCCCCGAGTTTTTCCCTTGCAGATGTACTCTTAATAGAAAGTCCAGGCTATCCCTGACGGTGGATAAGCAGGTGAAAACCATCGTGGTCCTTACCCATTGCATAAATGGTATTCCCCGTTCTTGTTTTTTCACATGCGGCCCACAGGCCTTAGGTTGGCAGTCCTTGGCAAAGATACTTAAAATCAGATAGCGCCGAACATGGTGCCGAAATTTTCGCTAACTACCAATCCATATGATGACTACCTTTAAACAATCTTCTGGGGCCTATATCTGCAGACACCTTTCGCTCTAATTTAAAATCAAGTCATTCCTGTTAAATCTCCCGAAAAAACTCCCTTGGAGGCAATACAGTTATGTCTTAGGATACTAAGTTGCTCCTCTTCCATATGCGCTGCAGAATATGAGAGTTCTTTGAATGAGCATAGGGTATGGTGGACAGTTTCCGGCCCACCTCCACAATTAAAGGGATAATGTCCAGTGAGACCCCAGACTGCAGTGTGGTGAGTCTCCCCGTTATCTAATCAGGTTTAGTCACCAGGTTAGATATCGCCCCAACCCACATAGGATATAGCCAGAGAACGGCTATTGCATACGGCCGGGGTTTAGTGGATCGGTTGAGGATAGCATTGCCCTCATCTGGGTCTGGGCCTGGGCCTGCCCCAAACATGGGTTTCCTATTAGCGGGTTACTACCGTGGATTTGTGCATTTGCCTTCAATTTCTATAAAAAACATACACGGAACATGCTCAATATTTCATTTAGATCGAATTATTTGTATTTTAGGCGTAAATCAAGGTCACACAGTCGGCATATAGGCATCGTATACAAAATGCAATAATTGTCATCCAAAAATATTGCCTGCTGATAATTTAACTCACAAATTAATATATGAAAATAAATCTAGATCTAGGAATCCCTGCTTTAGACAAAAACAACAACAGCATGAACTGAAAATTGAAAAGTCATAAGGAAATGATTAATAAACTATTTTCCATTGCGTCGTTTTATAACAGCTGTCAGACTCTTCATCCCCGCAGAACCTATTAAATGTCATTTGAGCAGGAAAGCCAATAATTTCTCTCTCTTCTTGAATGCGAAAGGAAAACGTGCTCTCATAGGTACCCATGAAGTACCGCGCATGAGAGCAAATAATTTGTTCAATTATTGCCACGCCGCCATCTTGGAAGCGTTTCTTAACTTCTTTATTCGGCCGAAACTTATGAACAATGATGTCAGGTTTCAGGAAACCGACGAGTTCTTCATATTCGCCTTCGGGGGCATCTGTAGCGACAAACAATACATCCAAATGGAGATCTATTAGTTTATCTCTGATTTGGTCGGCAGCATTTTCTATGCTCGGCACCTTTTTCGCCCTGCCCCAAACAAAATCTCTACGACGCAGGTGTACAGCCAAATAAGGTCCACCTAACGCATTCCGATTAGGAATTTCGTTTCTCCAATCGGCAGGAAGATCCGTCTTGTCTTGAATGTTGGTTGAGTTAAGGAACCTCCAACGGAAATCTTTCGCAACTTCGATGAGGTCTTTGTTGAATCGCATGCTGCGCCTACATTCCCAGTACACTGCATCCCCATAGCGATCATGTAGGGCGACTTCTCCGTGATCGAAATAGATGCTCCTAAGAAACCAAATCCTACTGAAATAGCAAGTAAAGCTGGATTTAGTTACCTGACTGTAGAATCCGTGAGTAATTTCCACAACTGGGATGTGTAACCATGGAAGGACACACATTCCACTTGCTTCCCTGTAATATTGTGGTAATAGAAAAATGTCGGAGTCGGAGGCTTGGTGCATGGTGCCAACGACATTTTCTCTTCGAATTTTCCAGAAGCAAACATGTCCTCGAAGTGTTGAAGCACGTATACTTTATCAATGGCAACTTTCTGATAAGTGCGTTCGAAATCTGTTGATTCTTATAGTTATTTTAGGAGATGTAGACAATTTCCCCTCACTTGCAAAGAAGTCGTGCATTTCAATGACTGGCGCAAATTTTTGAATGCTTTCTACATCAAAAAACAATCCCCAGGGCAAATATTCAGGTTGCCCAGTTTTCTGCCAGTGGTATAAGTTGCTCCAGGGAGGCAGGACTAATCGGTAGGCTTTAAATTCAGGGTCCTTTGATTGCGACAATTTGCGAGCAAATATCGCAAATCGCATGAACACATCTCGTCGCAGATTAAATCCCTCTGGAGGGTTCACATCGTAAAACAAATACCTAGACAAAAATACCTGCTGCTTCGAAAGGGCTAAGCTTAGACTTTATACTTACTTTATAGTTGGCTTCACGCAATCTTCATCAAAATCCTTATCACAATAATCAGTATTATGTAAAGAAAGGCATTGCAAGAAAACAAGTAATAAAATCGAAATTGGAAAAATACGCATATTGTATAAATTCGATAGTTTTAAGAAGTTTTGAAGAAGTTATACGATTAAGGCAAATTTATATTTTAGGGTAATATTCTCAATTGAAATAAGGGTATTTGATAACCAATGGATTACAAATATTTGATTACAAAGAATATGTGCAATATTACTTTCTTGATCAACATTAACAATTGAACTACATCAATAGAAATAACAAATATTATAATTATTCCTTAAAAAGCATGAACAGAATCTCCTTGGTTAATTTCGAAATAAAGAGCGTCGAAATTATAAGTTCTAATTTGGTACGCGCATTTTGATGACAAAGGAAGTACCTAAGAGAAATAATGAGCAAGAATATCTATAAAAAGTACCGAAAATGTTTAGGTTAGGGTTGAAGTGAATAAGCATAATCAAGCGATAAACAGGATGAAACTATGGGCAACCCATCAAACAGTAATCCAATTATTATCTCCTACTTTCTTTCTTGTTTGAAGTCTATGTAATTTTAATTGTTTATTAGCTTTTATCAGAATTCACAAACAATCCAACCACCAAACAAAATATTACAATAAAACGTGTTCCTGATATAATGCAAATGTCCTTAAGACTCATCAGAAGCCTTGTGGCGTAGAGCTAACGACGAGGGACGCCACACCAACTTTCCGGGTTCGATTCCTCGACTCCGTAATATTTTCTGTGTGTATACAATCGAAACTCTTCCAGCTAGTATTATCTTTGGATTGCATTTGAATCAATTCCTATATCACATTAAACGGAAAAAATATGCTATCTAATGTCAATCAAATTCATATTGGTTTACACTTTGTCCACCAAATCCAGGTGAATCTCATCCTTCCAGTTCCCAAGGAAGGCTTACAGTTTGTTTGAAGAAGAATATTATATTTATTAATTTATTTATAAGTGAGCTATATGTATTGTGATTGTATATATATATTGAGGAATGGGGGTCAATTGAATTAATATTTTTATTGTGTATACTTCCTATCAAAAATGGTTCTAAATAAACCAAAAGTTGCGAAGGAAAATAATACTCAACGCTTTAATTGGAATAATCACCGTTTAAAATAATAGGTACGTGTTATTTTGCAATTGTAATTTTCCTTAACTTAGTTGTGTTTTGAATAATTCAACCTTTAAATGACTTTGTTTTTAACTCGCAGTTTGGTAGCATGCGCTGCTAACGATTCGTGATGTTTCCGTGAAACTCACAATTATAAATGTTTAAAAATATTCGAGAAAACGAATAAATGCAACACTACAAGCATATCCACGCTTTCTAGACCTTTTCATTTCGCCAATTATTGATAATTTTATAAGCAATTACTGACTAACAACGGACCTGGTCATTATCTCACCCATCTAAGAAATTAATCTGTAGATTAAGATTTATTAAATGCTGCGATAATTAAACTAACCATACACAATTCTACAAAAGTGCACCAACAACTGTACTGACTGCACTTTCGCACTTGCGTGTAAACTAATACTAATTTTTAAAATTGATATAATAGCGGGAATCAATGCATACGATATAGTAAGGCGAGCAACAATATGGGAGGCAATTGAATCTATTAAATTGAATTGAATAGAAACCACAAACCACTTTTACTATAAAACGTTTTTTTCTACTTGAGGAACACCAAAGATTCGCTCGCTAGGACTAGCATGTGATAATCTAGGCTGAGACGGGAGATAATTTGGTATATTTTAGTCGCTGTGGATACTGAGATACCTCTGTTACAGCGAAACCTGCCCGGATATGTTTGGTTGTAGAATAGGTCCCCCAATACCTCACCTAGAGACCACTCGCTGAACCAGGTCAGCAAGGTACATTTGGTGACTGCATGGTGATGGGTAATCAGTAATCAAAGTGGTGTCCTCCACACCATTGAGGATATATGATTTCGAGAAGTTGTGGTATACCAGGTCCCATGAACTTTGTGCCATACTAAATATTACGCATGAGTGGGAGAGCGGGGAACCTTATAGGAAATAACATTTTTAATATAAAACGTTTCTTTCTACTTGAGGAACACCAAAGATTCGCTCGCTAGGACTAGCATGTGATAATCTAGGCTGAGACGGGAGATAATTTGGTATATTTTAGTCGCTGCGAATACTGAGATACCTCTGTTACAGCGAGATCTGCCTGGATATGTTTGGTTGTAGAATAGGGTAAATAGAAATGGGTAATCAGTAATCCAAGTGGTGTCCTGCACACCATTGAGGATATATGATTACGAGAAGTTGTGAGATACCAGGTCATGGCACAAAATATTAAGCAGGAGTGGGAGAGCGGGGAACCTTATAGGACCCCCTAGAGATGAAGGAGTTCAGGACTCGTACCAAATACACCGGAACACCAATAAGCCACAGCTTGTGGACAATTCCATACGCTGTCACACGACTTATTGGTGCTTAGTAAGACTGCTGCCAAGTGTTTGCTGTAGAGGTGGGAAAATTTGATCTATGCTGTTCACCCATGCCTTCTTTGTTCTTCCTCTGATGGAAATTGTGAGGTAGTACGACAGTATTACTAGACTATATTCAAACAACTTAGAACAATTGGAATTGGAATTGGCAATATCAAATATAAAGAGAAAATGAATGAACATTGACACAGCGACTTGTTACAACACGCGCTCTGAAATAACCTCTGATGCTCATCTTGGCGCGCTTATTCTGGGAGTAGCATTCAGTCATAAGTCTCCAGTTTTGGGCGCGCAATTCAAGAAGCAAATGTTTATTATCTTAACATCCTCTCTTTCTTGTTTCCTGAAGTCTGCACTACCATATTCTTCTTGTCTGTGTCTCTTTGCTCATTCCCTTCATATGCCCAGTTCTTCTTTTTCTATATAGCTTTCTATACTCCTTTCATCTAGTTTCTCACTGATCTCGGTGTTTCTAATCCTATCAATTTTGGTTACCTCATGTACTTTTCTTAAGTAATTCATCTAATGTAGAAAAAACCAGTAATAAAGCCTCATTGAACACTCAATTGGCATGCCGTATGAGGCTTAAAGTTACCTTAATTCAACCTGTCTATCAATTTTATTTGTTTTCTCGCTATATTTGTTCATATTTATTTATAACATGTACTTATAAATAATAGAAGATTATTTACGCTCCATGTTAGCAAGCATTTGAAGCAATATTTGCAGAGTCTACAATAAGCAACCGGCCTATAAGATTGATGCTAAAGCAATAATAATAGTAATTGCCTGTCAGTTGGGAGATTCTGTCGAGATAAATGACAATAAGATGGAATATGATAGAAGAAGATATGCGTTTACTTACTAATCAGTGTTAATGACACGCAACGCAAAGTTTATGCATCATTATTATTCGCCAATAGTAAATTGCATTTCAAATACAATTGGAATAACATTTTTTCAAGTTTTAATAAAACAATCAATGTGCCAGTAAGCATTTAACTTTAATTGAAGACGATTGTGCAAGATGTGATTGTGTGGAATGAACAAACAGTATTTGTTTATTCTTCTGGAATTTGAAGTAATGATTAAATTGACTGAATTGAAAATATGTTCATAAGTTCATATATTTATTTAAATATCTATCGATGATCCCTATGTATTTTTTGACTTCGCTCATTGTCTTTCTATGTTATAAGGAGTCATCTTGCTAGTAATCCCTGTGCCAGGTATTGTGAGCCCAAATAATAAAGTTAGAGTAATAGTTCACACTATAGAATGAAAACAATTATTTGTTTGACATGCTTACGCACTCAGCACCGGTTTAATTAACTCCTATTGTATCTTTATGATAAGGCGACTACTGTGTATTACTGCTTTTACAACTTATAAAATATTTACTTATGTACTATGTACTTTATATGCGATTGTTCGTATGGTGTATAGATTATTTAACCCACTACCTAGGCAGTAAATTTCCTAATCTCGACAAGGTGAGTAAACAGATTTAATGCGTCAGCGGTAGCAATGAATCGTAATATTCTGTATGTGCTCCCATATATATACATATATATACTACTAAAAGTCGTTTCTTTTAATAACAAATTCTATATTCTCATGTCAATAATAACGGGAAGAGGAATTGGAAAAGAAACTCATGGCTAGAAAGCTATCGCGAAAATCCCATCATTTTCCAAGAAATTGCACTGAAATATCGATCGGATTTTAATTCATTGTAGAATAGTTAAATAAAGGCTTGACAATCACAACACACCAATACCAAATCGAACTTATTGTACAACCTTAAGGTGACCACATGATCCACTTTTTGAAAATGGTCCAATTTCATCCCGTTTTTGAAGTGCTATCTCATCAGAACTGGCTCCAGGTAGAAGCAATCCATATCCTAGATTAAGACACCTCCAGGCGATTGGTATCCTAATGAATAGACTTGTGTCCCGCTTATGGCTTCTCCCCTTTGCCTTAAAGAAAATGTGGTCACTTTAGCACACCTACAAGGTATACCTGCATGCCATGGTATGAACGTAACTGTTTTGCGGCTAAGTTCGTGTATCTGATTGCGATCGCGATACATACTTCATAAGTAAAGTGCGTTTCGCGTCGAGAGACGCATTCATTCACTATTTCTGCCACTGCAGCCACTGCTGACCGACATTTCTACCTGTAGAACGACGCGCGTCACACGTTCAAACTTATTTCATCGCAATCTTACAAGATAAACGAGAAGAAATTGTTAAAGCATTGTGAATACGGTGGAGTCTGTTACGTTGACCTGAGCCGATTGATTCGCATTTCTTTGCAAATGGCTAAAGAAATGAAAGGTAAATGTTTTGATTTCCACATCAATCACTCACGCCGAGTTTCAAATTTGATTGCATATTACAGAAAATCAGTAGCGCAAACAATAAGAGCATTTATTACCTAAACTTCCCACAGCCTCGACATTGGTTTTGTATTGTTAGCTGGAAAATGCTTCATTTCGAATATTAACTAAACTCAGAAGCAGTTGCGTTGTGATATTAAATGTGAATTGTAGTGTTCATCTCATTTCCTCTCATCTCGTCACATTTCATAATATTTTTCAAAGACATATGAAATCACGCACTTGAACGTTTCCATATCAGGTATACATTTATAGAATTTCTATTCCCTCGTTGAATCTATAATCTTCCAATATAAAAAATAATAATTGCCTCCTGTAGAATAACTTCTAAAACGTAAATTATATTTAAATCTGAACTATTAATGGATCTATTAGGTTTATAGTTATTTTTCGGTACTTAAATGCTATTTCTTTTTAATCATTAGGTTTCTAAGTTCAATTCAAATCGTTGGATTTCGAGTCTCAGAACGCGTGTTTCTTAATTATACTTAATTATGCTATAAATGGCGTTCTGTGGTAAACTGATAACAATACTCATTATGATTTTAGGTACCGATTTAAACTAATTAACTGATTTTGATATGCGGAAGAACATTTCATGGTAATTATTGTAATTTTGAGAAATATGTAAAACCTTTTGAAAACGTTGACCACGTGAAGTTAAATAACTTTGTACGTTTGTAAATTGGTATCAAAAATCGAAATCAACTTACAACAACCATTGCAGGATGATTCATTTACCACTAGTTTAATAGTTGCACTGAAGAACTGAAATTTATGTGGTGATGTGATGCGATGCGAGGTATAATAACAATTGTCTAGGTATCCTATAGAAGAAATTGATTTTACGCGTTCGCTAATTGCGGCTTTAACAGATTTTACAACATTGTGAGTTTTTTACGATTCACTAGATTATATGGTATGAAGAATTGATGTGACGTGCTGTTTCAATGAATTACTCCAAACATTTCATTGCAATGACCTAAAAACACTCCGAGCGGATGATATTCGCATTATCGAAGGAAACTCCATTTTGGCACTTCGATCAAATCTTTAGTATCAGGTCTAAATCACCCGGGATAAAAAGGAATCAATTTCATTTCATTAATTGGGAAGTATTGTTGTTGTTTTGCTGGAGGGCATATGAACAGCAGTTAGACCCTTCTACTTGGACCCTATTTGAGTATCTGTCTTGTTCAACCACAAGTTTGGAAGGGTAGATAGGATTGGATTTTTGCAACCCCATGCCAGGGAGCTCAGTAGCTGAACCGTAGAATAGAGAGCTATTAGTACATAAATCATAATCATTAGTTATATCATTTTTACATTGGAAGGATTTTGACTATATCTACATTGTTTTCAGTTACTGATAGTATGTTGGGGCTGACAGAAATCACAGACGACAAACGCGTTTGGCGGATGGTTGTCGCTGAGATTTTTGGTACATTTTTGCTGGTTTACATCGGATGTTCAGCTGTTATCCAATTCGAGTCTGTGGTACAAGTCGCACTTGTGTTTGGCCTTTTAGTCGCCACTTTAGCGCAGGTAAGCTAATGTGACATTTATTGTTATATTATAGTAATATTGCTCATCACTTGATGCATTCTGTGCTTTAATAGCTTGAATAATGGAATAATTGTAAATAATTGGAATAATTCACTGCGCGTTTGATGAATGCGTAGCTCGTAAACCGTGTCACTGATTTTTATTAAGTGTGAATAATAGGTAATAAAATAACTATCTAATTGGCATTCAATAGGAAATAGCTATCATAATCTACAAGGCAGACCTCATAGAATAAGGTTTCGATATAACCAGTGGCGTAGCTACGGGGAAGCAAGTGGAAGCAATGCGTCAGGGCCCCCGCTTCAGGGGGCCCCGTTTCCACTGACGAAACCAAATTCCGATCCGCAATTTCTCATTCATAGGCAGGCCATCATAAAACATCTGCAGTGCAAAAATTAATAAGGGCCCCATGGTTAGAATTCGTTTGTAGGCCCCAAAAATGAAGTTACGCCACTGGATATAACTTAGGCTTTACTAGTTGGGCCCATTGTACAGATCCCTTGTACGACCTCTAGGATTAGGTTCTTGTGATGGGTTAGGGAGTCAATAAATTGATCAAATGTTTAGTTGAGGAACAGAAAATTTTGGGTGAAAACTACAGCAGGCCGTTGTAGGTCCAATCCATTTGCATTTATTGCCTCAAAACGCTGAAAAGGAAAAGAGCAACAAGCTTTTCCACGAACCACGAGCCGATAAACTGATGAAGAATATGTATGTGCGTTTGAAATGTAAACAGAAAGTGGAATTGATATGAAAACATTAATTACAAAATTAATGGGATTCCACATTAGAAAACGAATGGTTCGGAATGATCGCGCGAAAATACAAGTGAAAACTAGATAATTTATGAAGAAAACAGGTCGATGTAGAAAGAATGTAATTACCACTTTTTAAAAAAGGACGATAAATAAAAATCATAAAATATGAGGCGCAGAGCTCATGCTGTTTGTTGGAATAATGAATTGCACATGTTGGCAGGTTGCATTTCGCACGATGCACCACATCGCACTAAAGTGCAATGTGATTGCGATGATTACGCGATAAATAACATTTTGTTTGCTGCACTCAGCTGTCATCACGTACTAACAATTGATGCATGCTCAAGCTCAAGTCGTGAAACAATATCGCAATGATAGGAAAGTAAAAATAGAATTAAATATCACTTGTTCCTACAATATATTGATCAAATATAGAATTGGATTCGCAGCCTCAGAAATGCTCTATAATAGTAGATACAAGGTAGAAAGAAAGAAATATTTTGTACTCTTACACAGACAGTTAAATTGAAACATTGAAAGCGTTGAAATTATTATTCTACATTCTCATATATTTGACATAATTGGGGGAACCATTTAATTAATATTTTTCTATATGGAAAAGGCTTCTTGAGTGAAGGTTACAGTTTCAGATGGAGCATATTTTAGTTGATTAATTAAAATGCGGTTTCATATGCATAGGCCCTATAGCCTAAGTTAATTCTTGATTCGCTGTAAAGACTCAATCTCAACGTGAGAATATTGTAATCGTGCAATATCATATTTCTCTATTTCAAATAAATACTAGTTAATTCAAATTTATTTGACTACAAGATGCGAATTGCTTTCTATATGCTCAATTATTATTTATGCTAACTGAAGTGATACTCATAAGCTTCTTAACATAAATATCAATGCTGTCAAGTGCATTTAGAATGTTGCAACGCGTACAACATTATAATACAACAAAGATGAAGAATATGATATTAATCTTACTTGTTCAGTTTATTTGCCTACACATATCGCTATCCAAATAGTTAACTGTATCAATATTTGCGATGCTGAAGTTCAGGTGAATCTAGTTAAACCCTTAAAAATGAGGAGCAACATTCTCATCAAGCAAAAAACTTAATTAGCTAGGAATTAAAAAATTTCTAGACTACTGTAATGTGATTGGAATATTTCCATTTTGAATTAGATTATTTTCATCCAAAATATTTGTTAATACAATATTAATCACAATAGCAAAAGTTTCTATTGAAATAGACATTTATTGACATTCATTGATTGAGAGCTTTATTAAGTTCAGTAATAGTATAAGGAGTTCTGACTAGAAGAATTTAGAAGGACAGCGAAGTCGATTGCTTCGTGCAGTAATTTTTCAACATGTAAATCCATCGCTTTACTGCTAGTTCCTCTGAAGATTTTACCGTTAATTAATGTTTTAATGTCAATTGTTGTAAATTGTTCTTACCATATTATTGGGTTCGAGAATAATTAATTTATTGTAAATTGCACGCGATAAAATTGCATTCGTTTGGTTCCTTTCGAACCATGAGGTTTTTCCAATTTTTCATCTTGTGTTAATGGTCACAGGAAACCACAGATTATATTTTATTTCGATTCAATTATTTGTATTTTAGTCGTGAATAGAGTACACACAGAGAATAATAAATTCATTTTTATATATAGATGAATATTCCGAGAATCCAATAAACAGTTATTTATTTATTAGTATTAATCTTCCTCTTGGATAGCTATGCTAGAAATCGACAAATAATAATTAAATTAATTCTCCTAGTCACATGTAATCTTTCATGTTTCACTAACGTAATATTAAGTATTATCAATTTAAACAGCACGATTACGCATCTATATTGCAGCGTGTATTTAAAATATTATATTGCTTTCAATCATCTAAGGTAACAATAATTAATAATCACATCTACTCGTGCGTGAGATAAATAATCAATCAATGAATTGTGCAATGGTTGTCAAATGATCTTCCCTCGTTTACATGTCTATAATGCTTAATCAATTCGTTTGTCATAAACAAACTATTTCTAATTATATGTAATTATCAACTACTCATTTAAACTACTTTATTCGTTAGAAACTTGTCATCGGCATTGCAACAATCGCCTGTGAAAATCTATGATTTGTAATTAAACTACCAACGGTAGGAATACATTTGCATTTGTAATTGCCGCAAAATTGTGCCTGGCTTTATTTATGATTTAGATATAAATTCTTATTGGCCAAGTAACATTAGCGCGCAGTTTGAATTATTTACATTTTTCAACAACATACATGTATGCATCTGCGCTATTATGAAATTACGATTTAATTCTCGACAATTTGCGACGTAAACAATTTAGTGCCTAGGGATATATGAATGTTTATCTTCTTCAATTTTTACAACGCAGTACGAATAATGAAATCGTCACATGCAAGAATAGACAGTAATCACACTGATATACCAATCTTAGCAATCAATCACGATTGGTATGGACTTATCTTCTACTTATAATCAACTTTCATTTCTACGCAATTGGATTTGAAATAAGCAAATTAATATAGAGCTATATTCTCCTTAATCAAATTGTCAGAGATTAACGTGAAATTTAATCACTTCGAAATTATTGAAGTCCATAGTTGCTCGGTTTTTGGAACAGCACTTAGGCCCTACTATTTGGGCCCTTTGTACATCATCCTTGTATGCCCTCTAAATTTTTAGAAGGAAAGATAGGATTGGGTTATTGGGATGGAATGGAGAAACGTAGAGGAGCAAACACATCTATTATTTCAGATGTCGTACTCAACGGGAACGCTTAGCTAGGGATTGAACCCAAGTCACTAGACTCGTGGCCATCCATTTAACCGCTCGGCTACCGAGCCATTCTACAATTGCCCGGTTCTCAGAAGTATTCAAGACGGGCTTGATCCAAGATGA
>JAOEHK010009448.1:0-12376 GCA_025447835.1 Labidoglobus nevermanni
AAAACAAATGGTGACTGAGAAATTTGAAAATAATCACCACATGTGGTGCTGCTTTGTGTGAATGACCTTGGCCAAATAAAACAGCGTTCAAGCAAAACAGCGCTAAACGGGGCAGCGTAAATCGGGGTCTTAGTGTATTGCTACCTGTCTAAAGCGCAACATAAGATGACCTTCACCATTTCTTCTTTTCTTTCAACTGATACGTGCATTGAAGGCCAAATATTCAGCGTATCGAAGCAAATAGATAAGCTATGCGCTATTTGTTGTATTGTACAAGAATTGGCCGAGGAAAATGATGTATAACATAGGTGACTTGCCCAACGGTGTTTTCGACGCTTGCCAACTTCAATCTGTTGGACACTTGAGATAATCTTTCACTTCTTTTGCATCATGACCAGTCTTTCTACTTCTATCATTCTATATTTGTCATTAAATCAATGCAAAACTACTTTTAAGAAGAACAATAGCTGTCAAAGGTTAAATTTGACAGCATCGAATTCGAATTAAATAAATACTAGATATAAGAATTAACAAGCAAAAGCCTCTTCTTGGAAATGACCAATTAAAGGCGTTTGAATTAATCTGCAAAACTCAATCACTTCGCCTAAAATTGAAATGATTTGGCTACCTGTATGAAGCGCATCAGAATTTAACCTTCACCCTTTCTTATTTTCGTTTCAATTGATACGTAGATTGAAGGTGAAATATTCGTGCTTATCGATGCAAATAGATAAACTATGTGCAATTTGTTGCATTGTACAAGAATTGGCCGAGGGAAATGATATAAAAGATAGGTAAACGGTGACTTGCCCAAAAGTGTTTTCGACGCTTGCAAGCTTCAATCTCTTCGCAGCTCTTGAGATGATCTTTCACTTCTTTTGCATCAAGAACACTCATTCTACTTCTATCAGTCTATGTATGTCATTAAATCAACCAAAAACTACTTTTAAGAACACTTAATTTCACACTAGCTTCCACTCGGAAGGTTAGTTTACAATAGCTGTCAAAAGTTAAATTTGACAGCATGGAATTCAAATTCCACAAAGTGTTTAAACAATAAATCTTAGAAATAAGAATTAATAAGCAAAACCCCCTTCTTGGAAATAACAAATTGAAGATGTTTGATTCGGTTGTTTGAATTAATCTACTCAATCACCTCACCTCAAATTGAAATGTTTGCAAACTAATTTTCTATTTGTTTTTCAGTTAACAAATGAATTGTATTAATGGAGGCTGAAACTATCGACGCAGTATCTAATTGTAAATCAATTTTCGATATTACATTACATTAGAAGCGATGGCGGAGGAAACCAAAGAAACGGCAAAATTGATTGGTGACTATGTATATACTTGTCCTACGTAATGCAGTAGTTGATAGTTAGGTACCGTATTTATTTTTGTAAATTGAGTTTATTTGTAATTCTATGAATTGAGATCGTTTTTCATTTGTTGACTCAATGATAGAGGGTGCATTGATGTATAATTCCACGCAGCTTTAATTAAATGCCGCTTAACTAAGATTAAGAAATTGCAATAACTGACCTAGAATTGTATCTGCATTATTACATGTAATATACTCGGAATAGTCTAACGACTAATTAGATAAATATATTATTTATTAATGTTATGTAGTATCGATGATAGATGATAGACACAAAGACTCGAAAATTACTTTTGTTATTGTTATTCCGATTGGCTTCAATTGCAAATAATGTTTCAAATTTTTGTATTTATGAATCTAATATAATCTATTTCGAATAGTTTCGACATTACATTAATTTGCAATGTGAAATCAATTTCAATTTGAAAATTTGTGCATTTCACGTTAAATTATAATTACTTTTCTTTCGATTTGCATGTTAAATATGGTACAGTAACCTATGCATGTTAAAATCGTGTTAAATAGACATTCAATTGTAGTAATTCACAGACTTGTGAAAGAATTGTATTCAATATTTATACGAAATAAAGCGACGAATGATAAATTGTACATGGAATAATTTGGCGACGTAATAAATGGTGTCCAGCTCTGTATAATTACTGTAGATGGAATTGTATGCATACAAAGTCATATAAAAATGTATAAATCAAGTTATTTCGAGCTAGACAATCATTTGATGAAGGTCATCGCTTTGGTGTAGATCCAGTTAGAGCCTTCCTGAATTTTTTGCGCGCCTGTTTCAAATGCGAAGAGCACAGTCTTCTGAATTTCCTCTGGTGCTAAGCGGCCTCTGCAAGATAAATGAATAGAATCAATAGACATGAAATCCTTAAAACATTCCAGTATCTTACACGAACACGTTGGTCATTAGGTACTCCCTTCCATTTTCAAAATAGTTCAATGACGTTGACCACACCGTCAATGCGAATTCTTGCGTTTTTTCAATCAAGCCGGGAGCGTATGAATCAATCTAAATGAAGGCAAGTAGCAACATTGGCAAATTTTCATGAGATTGTCAGTCAACTTACAGTGTTGATGACACGTGGAACTTGTGCCTGGACGCCCTCCTTGGCATTACGTGCAATTTTGGTGATAATCAAAGCAACATCATGTGCCAGTTCAATGTAGGGCGAAGTGTATTGAATGGTCGTCTGGGTGATCCCTGGGAATGTGTCTTCGATATGGTTGTGTACCCATTGGGTGCACTCGGATGCGCGACTGTACGCTTGATTGGTGTAGCCATAGACTCCGGTGCTGTTGAGCGCCTGATACGTCCGGGAATCTGTAGAAAATGCGCAAAATCAAACACTGCCAATTATTACGCCGCCACTTACTATTCCATCCTCCATTTTGCCGCACGTCAATGTAGATGAATGCAGCAAGAAACATGCCGATGGTGTACGCAAAGAATCGATACCTGGAACGTCGTCCCTTCTTCTTCGTCTCCGACATCTTATTGTTGAGCTTCTGTAAATGGTCCAAAAAGCATGGGTAAATGCGTGAAAGAAGCGAATTGAAATTTGGTGCAACGCTCAAAACTCAGGCAACAAACATCGCGGCTTACTTGCTTCGATTGTTTCGCTTGTTTTTGTTTCATGTTTATCACAGTCGCATTTGCAGAAGAGTGCGAATTGAAGAATAAAGTGTTCAATATGTTGGGCCAAGTTTCCGATGCGACTAGAGAGGTCACGCCACGCGACAACGAGCACTCTCGCTTTCCGATGCGATATGCACAGTCACAGTTCACCGACTAGGACGAGCCCCATTTACTGGCTGCCACTTAACACGACGTACAATCACAGTAATCAGATAAACGCCTTACTGAACAAGCACGTTCGCCTCCTGCCAAAAGCGCATGACGGACAACATTGAACGTTGACTGCAACAATGTGATTCCAAGTCAACGTGCTGATAGGTGGCGTTCTCGGCGCCAGACACGTAATCAAATTTGATAATTGCAATTTGTTATCTACATCATATCAGTTATGCTATTCAGGTCAAACTATATCGCAAACGTTTCGATAAATAGGTACGCTGGAATGCATATTAATGCATATTAATTATGCATATTATCAGTCGGAAATATTCGGATTCTCATTTTCAAATGATTTTAAAATTTCTTATTTAAAATTATAAAATATTGAGTCATTAATTAAAAAGTAAATAAGTTTTCAAAGACCTAACTTATATACTACGAAAAATTGACCTGAATTGCTGGGATTGTTCTCAGTGCGTTGACGTGATCGCAGTTTTTATGCCTTTTTCTCAGGACCTACTGGGTGTATCGGGATGATTCCAAGTGCATCCTATAGGGCAGAGATGGCCAAGACGAGAGCAAAGGCTCTCAAAGTAGCCCGCGAAGCCATAAATGTAAGGAAATGGCAAAATTCGCGATTCAATCAAATTCCTAGAGCTGAAAATTGCCTAGTTTTCTTTATATATTGCATTATTTTTTAAGGTCAAATATTATTGCATTAAATAATTATTTGTTTATTATTTTGTATATATTATTTCAAATTTGAAAAAATCCTAAAATTGTTAGGCCAATTTCACAGTCGCCCGCCGATTGTATATTAGAGCATAAGTAGCCCCTAAGGGATAAAAGTTTGGCCACCCCTGCTATAGGGCGTGTAATTGCGCATCTGATTATATGAGATTCATCTCTAAATTGCTGCTAGTTCCTCTGGGAAATGAGGAAATGTTCGATGACGTGATCGCTGCCAGCAATTCAAGTCAACTTCTTTAATCCTTAATTATTCACTAAAAATTCTGGCTCAAAAATTTCTTAACTCCCAAAACTATTAATTTATTTAATATAATTGTTTTTAAGACACAGCAGCGTTTATTGAAGTTGTAGAAACTTACGAAAATAAGTTGTAAGTTGAGCATCTGACTGAAGTGTTTCGAGGAAGTGATAAAGATGATAAAAGCGAGAAAATGTGTAAATAAACTCACCTTAATTGATTTAATGCAGTCATCGAGGACGAGAACATCGGTGCCTGGCATTTCGTAGTTGGCATTGGCAAGAATGAATAATTTTAAACTCGATTTTAGCTCTTCTACATCAATATCACTCCTCAAAGACTTCCAATTGCGTTCTGCAAATAAAATAATCATTAAAACATGTGAGAATAATCGCCATGACCAGAAATACCAATATAAGAGAGTAAACTAGCGCTTGCCAGCAAATGCTTCTTGTACAAGGAATTCCAAGCTTGAAAACTATTTCCATTTCTTTGCAAACACTTTGCAATAACGATGATCATGTTTTTCTTCATTGTTTTTGTTGCAAATTGGGCGTAGAGGCACAATAAGGTCTTGAAACATTTCTCAGTCTGCTCTACGTCCAACAGGGCATTGCAAACTGGCATTACTTCCCACAATACATCGGAAATTTCACGACTGACGTGCTTCTTCATCGACTCGACAAAATTCGCGATAGATAAATATTCTTCTAGGCATAGATGGCAGGAAGAAGATTCATGTTTCTGGATCAGACTTGCTAAATAGTGGACGACGAAGTTTGTGTAGTGTTTCATGTCCACCATAGCAAGCATGTACTCTTGGAAAGCTGCAAAAAACTTAAAGTAATTTTTGTATGAAAGTTTTCGCAAATAGCAAGACACCTTTATATCCAACAGGCCAGTCTTTATAGCCGCCTTGTCCAAGAGCCCACAGGATCGAAATACCAATACTCGGTTGATTTCCGTATGAATTTAGAAGTGCTTTGCATTTAGCCACATCACGTAAGCACAGCTTAGGGTAAAGTTGTGCTAGAAACTGAATGCACAACTTGTACCCCAATGCTGGGCAATTCTTGTTCATAACGTTCGCCATGCTCGTTAAGCACAGATCAAAGAATCTGGCTGCATTATCAGGTCCAGCATGACATCTGGCTGATTCAAGAATAGCGCGTAAAGCATTTGGCATTGTTGATAATGGATAATTATGAGGTTTGTTCATAAAGGAGAAGTCTTGCACATCGACGACTAGATGCATATTTAAATAATTGGCAAGTTCATGTAGCCAAACTAGAGGCATCGATGGATAAACAACTTTGTTGTTGTAATAAATACTTTTAAAGTAATCCACATTGATCTGAAGCAAATAAGAACACGTTTTATCGGCTTTTAACCTGTAAGAGTGCTGCTTACAGCATTGAGAGCCAATTCAATCGACTTGAATTGCTCTGGTCTACTTGCTTGCCCATTTTTACTTTTACTTTTGGATCTCGCCTGTGATTTGGGTTCAATTTTCAATTGTTTTGCATCGGTCTGTTGGGATTTGTGATCCTTTATTTCTTTCACTAGGAATATTCATTGAGATTGCTTGAAAATGTTGATAGAATTGCAGTAATTGTCACTTACAAATTTCATCACAATTAATGACCCCATTGCCCATCGTTTCCTTGCTCGTTCTAGTTTTGGGTGTTGCAAGCGATGAATCCCTTCGTTTCCCAACAACTGCCCATTGACCGGACATATTCACTCAAAGACTAGACGACAAACACTATTTACACCGGAATATCGATGCAATTTGAAGCAAAATAAACGCAACAAACGTGACAAATTGAACTATTATCTAAGCATGAATGCACTTAAATGTCAGAATTGCAACCAAGTCATCAACAAAAGAGATCGCGTTGATGAAATTTTCGTTAATATTCCTAGAATTTATACATGAATAGTTAGCTCACCTTACCTATTCTTACTATCCACTCTTACAACTGGGATTTTTCAATTACTCGAATACTTGATTGTTTGGTATTTGAAAATTATTTAAGAAAACAACGTAAATTTACGAAAGATTATTTTCATCAATAAATATTGATAATGAATACACTTTACAAGAATTCATGCTGAAATGTTTCCAAATATGTGTAAAGGATTAGATTACAGATTATGGAAACCATAGAACTATGTATTGTGATAGATTAGTTTATTTATTACAAACTTTGTTTAGATGAACTACGAAATCAAATCCTTTTCTATTATATTGTCATTCAAATGCAAAAATGGACAAAATCAATGAGATTAAAGAAAATAAAGACAATTCTTTTACAAGAAAGTAGAAAATCTAAGAACTAGGGAAACATGGACTTAGACATTGTGATAGATTAATTAATTTATTAAGAACTTTTTGCAGATAAACTACGAAATCAAATTCTTTTCTATTATATTGTTATTCAAATGCAAAAATGGACAAAATCAATGAGATTACAGAAAATAAAGACAATTCTTTTACAAGAAAGTAGAAAATCTAAGAACTAGGGAAACATGGAATTAGACATTGTGATAGATTAATTTATTTATTAAGAACTTTGTTCAGATAAACTACGAAATCAAATACTTTTCTATTATATTGTTATTCAAATGCAAAAGTAGACAAAATCAATGATATTGGAAAAAATGACGGCATTTATTAAAAAGAGAGTAGAAAATCGAAGAACTAGGAAAGCATAGAACTTGACATTGTGATAGATTAATTAATTTATTAAGAACTTTGTTCAGACAAACTACGAAATCAAATACTTTTCTATTATATTGTTATTCAAATGCAAAAATGGACAAAATCAATGAGATTACAGAAAATAAAGACAATTCTTTTACAAGAAAGTAGAAAATCTAAGAACTAGGGAAACATGGAATTAGACATTATGATAGATTTATTAATTTATTAAGAACTTTGTTCAGATAAACTACGAATTCAATACTTTTCTATAATATTGTTATTCAAATGCAAAAATGGACAAAATCAATGACATTTGCAAAAATGACGGCATTTATTTACAAAGAAGCAGAATATCGAAGAACTAGGGAAGCATAGAACTTGACATTGTGATAGATTAATTAATTTATTAAGAACTTTGTTCAGATAAACTACGAAATCAAATCCTTTTTCTATTATATTGTTATTCAAATGCAAAAATTGACAAAATCACTGAGATTACAGAAAATAAAGGCAATTCTTTTACAAGAAAGTAGAAAAATCGAAGAACTAGGGAAACATGGAATTAGATTTTGTGATAGATTAGTTTACTTATTACGAACTTTGTTTAGATGAACTACGAAATCAAATACTTTTCTATTATATTGTTATTCAAATGCAAAAATGGACAAAACCAATGATATTAAAAAAAATGACGGCATTTATTTACAAGAAAGCAGAATATCGAAGAACTAGGGAAACATAGCATTAGACATTGTGGTAGATTAATTTATTATTAACTGTATTCAGATAAACTACGAAATCAATCTGTTTTTATTACATTGTTACACAAACATACATCTCACAAGTTAATTGTAAAACGGATTATATGTGATCCAGTGTGCTCTATCCTGCTCTTTTTCAGATTTATGAGTAGTAAATAATGATTTATAAACATCCGTTGCATTGGGATCTTGCGCAATACTATAGTCAGCTTTCGCCTTCTTGGCATTATCGCAGTCTTTGCGAGGAAAGACTGCCCCAAGTCTCTGAGAAGGCAGAACTTTACTGGTATAGATATTTGATCCGTTCTTATTTGAGGAAGAAGCTGTTTCCTTTGCGCCATTTCCCTCGACATTACTATCTGCCGACGCAGTTTCGTTATCAACTTTACTTCTCTTCTTGTTTTTCTTATTCTGACTTTGCCTCGTGGCCATGTGAGTCTGCATTAGGGCAACATCTTCGTCGTTTCCATTAATCACCACCACATCTTCGGCTGCAAACGGCTGCTGACATTTATGACAGGTTTGCGTTGGTACTTCTTTCAGTGCTCGTTCGGAGAAGACACATCCGCATCTCCAAATTGCGACGAAGCGAAACTTGCCCGACATTTCCAAGCCGATCACTGGGCAAATGAAAGGCGCACTGCCCAGGCCAGTACTGCCTCCCTTCTGGTCTTCGTTCGCGATATACGCTGGATTTCGAGTCAAATTCACGTTCTTCACGTCCTTCAAGCTCTTGATGTGCTTGCATTCTTCTGGCATTGTCTCCTTGTTCAGCAGCACTTCGATGACGGATTCTTTGCTGTAAATCCGTCCCAATCCACACACTACGATAGGTTCCTGAAGGAGTTGCTGCGTAATGGCACAGCATCTCCATTGGAATGATAACTCGGAGTCTTTATCTTTCTACAATCAACATTAAATCATCACCTGATGATTTTCGAATGCTTTGAGGACTTACAGCTTCCGGCTTCTTTTTCACGCGGACTAGTTCATCCCGGCGGGGAATAGTGCCACCGTCGCAACCCATTCTTGTTCAGAAACAATCTACTTCCTGATTGTGCTTTAATTGCAATAACCTTAATCGAATCGTCAAAATCGATTGACAAGAAGAGACGTGGAAGACAATGAGTGAAAGCAGCGCCATCTCACCCGCTTGAAGAACGCCGCTTCTCGAATTTGTGGCCATTTTGTGTTTGCTTGTGCTCCACGTTGAAGAGGGTGTGTTTTTTCTTTGAATTATCCGAATGCATAAAGGCGAAACTGAGTGGCGAATTGGGGCGCATTGGTCGAGCTTGTGGCGGTGCAGTTACGTTGAGTTTAAAGCGAATGTTGCACAAGCCCGAATAACCGAGTCACATACCTTATGCCACTGAATAGTACAATAGCTTTGAGCCACATGAATTGCAATTGAGTGTTTTGTGTGTGTGTATGTGGTTGGGCACGTCGCAGCGTTCTAAATATGAGTGTTTTGCGTTGTGTTTCTAGGCCAGTTGCGCTTTGTCGTCCATTGTATTGTGTAGCTGTGCGCAGTGCGTATGATCGCCGCTGGAAAGGACAGAATCACCGTCCGCATTCAGAACATGAAGAGGAGCACCGACAGGGACACGCCGCCGCGCAGTAAACGCTCCCGATCGAGTATGGGCCGCTACGACGACAGCTCCGACGAGCGCATCACGCCCGACCGGATTCGGCGGCGCAGCAGTCGGGCGCGCTCGCCGAGCCCGCGCCCCAGGTACCTGTCGCCGCACCGCGACGAGTACATGCGCCCGCCCGACCGCCCCTACCCGTACAAGGTGCTCTGCGTCAGCGCGCTGCATCCGAAGGCCAGCGACGAGGTGATCAAGGACACGCTGTACCGCGAGTACAAGAAGTTCGGCGACCTGAGCATCCGGCTGACGCACGACCTGGACGAGCGCGTCGCGTACGTGTGCTTCCGCAACCCGGAGGACGCGCGCGACGCCAAGCACGGCAAGCCGCGCATCATCATCTACGACAAGGTCGCGCTCGTGGAGGCCGTCTACGAGGTGGCGCGCCCCGCCAGCGAGCTGTACCGGCCGCGGCCGCGCCCGCTGAGTCCGGACTTTGAGCGCGCGTACTACGCGCGCAGCCCGGACCGGATGCGAGCGCTGGACCGCTACGATCGCGCGTACGCGCCGTCTGCAGTCAGCCTGCATCGCGAGTACCGGAGGGATGCGATGCCGTCCCCGCATCACGACTACATGGGCCGGCCGACGATGCACCATGGTGCGGCGCACCTGGCGCCGTCGCACCACAGCCACCATGGCGGCCACTACGGCCCGCCACGGCACGCCGTGCCGCGTCTGCCCTACGAGAAGCAGGAGAGCAAGAAGGACAAGTTCCCCAACTACCTGCACCACATCCAGCCCGAGGACGATCCGCTGTCGACGCGCACGCTGTTCGCCGGCAACCTGGAGATCAACATCACCGAGGAGGAGCTGCGCCGCATCTTCGGCCGCTACGGCGCCGTCGAGGACATCGACATCAAGCGCCCGCTGCCGGGCACCGGCAACGCGTTCGCCTTCGTGCGCTTCCAGACGCTGGACATGGCGCATCGCGCCAAGGTCGAGCTGTCCGGCCAGTACATCGGCAAGTTCCAGTGCAAGATCGGCTACGGCAAGTCGACGCCGACGACGCGCATCTGGGTGGGCGGGCTGGGGCCGTGGACGTCCGTCACGCAGCTGGAGCGCGAGTTCGACCGCTTCGGCGCGATCAAGAAGATCGACTACAGCAAG
Organism: Labidoglobus nevermanni; assembly: GCA_025447835.1. Taxonomy (NCBI): domain Eukaryota; kingdom Metazoa; phylum Arthropoda; class Insecta; order Coleoptera; family Staphylinidae; genus Labidoglobus; species Labidoglobus nevermanni. The sequence continues at coordinate 10,407 of JAOEHK010009448.1, forward strand.
ACGGACGTGCAGGCGTACATCCTCTACGACAGCATCGACGCCGCGCAGGCGGCCGTCAAGGAGATGCGCGGCTTCCCGCTCGGCGGCGCCGACCACCGGCTGCGCACCGACTTCGCCGACGTGACGCCGGCGCCGCCGTACCGGCCCAAGGCGGAGCCGAGCGACGAAGGCGGCAGCTCGTACTATGGACGCCACGAGGGCGGCGGCGGCGGCGGCGGCGGCGGCAGCGCGTACGACGAGGGCTCCAGCGCGTACGCGTCGCGCTACTCGACGCGGAAGGCGTACTCGGAGCGGCACGCCAGCAGCCGCAGCTGGCTGGCCGACGACGAGGACGCGTGGGGTCGGACGCGCGCCGCCGACGGCGAGTTCGAGCGGCGGCGCGCGGACTCGCGGGGCGCGCGGTCGCGCTCGCGCTCGCCGCGCCGATCCATGGACAGCGACTCCGACAGCGGGTCGCGGCGCGCCGGCCTGCTGGCCACCAGCCGCACGCTGCCCGAGGTGGCGCGCAAGTGCGCCACCACGTGGCAGGGCGCGCTCATCCTCAAGAACTCGCTGTTCCCGGCCAAGTTCCACCTGATCGACGGCGACACGGACATCGTCGACGGGCTGATGAGGGACGAGGACGGCAAGCACCAGCTGCGCATCACGCAGCGGCTGCGCCTCGACCAGCCGAAGCTGGAGGACGTGCAGAAGCGCATCTCGGGCGCCAGCTCGCACGCGATCTTCCTCGGCCTCGCCGGCTCCACGACGTCGGTGAGCAGCGACGACGCCAGCGTGCAGACGCGCCCGCTGCGCAACCTCGTCTCGTACCTCAAGCAGAAGGAGGCCGCCGGCGTCATCTCGCTGCTGAACAAGGAGACGGAGGCCACCGGCGTGCTCTACTCGTTCCCGCCGTGCGCCTTCTCCACCGACCTGCTGAAGCGCACGTGCCACAGCCTGCCCGAGGAGGCGCTCAAGGAGGACCACCTGGTCGTTGTCGTGGTACGTGGCAGCACCGCCTAGCTGGAGGGCAGTCACGAGTTCCACTGAGGGCGCAGATACGCAGATAGGTGTAAGCATCTAGCAATTCAATGATCAAGCATTTTCTCGTTTCAGGAACGTAGTGATCAAGCTTTTTTGTGACGCGATCGATCTTAGGGCTCGCGTGCTGGCGTTGCTGGGCGAAGTTGCAGTTCTGTGCAGTGTGTCTCAAGTCTAGTGCGCATTCACAATGCAGAAACAGGCGGCCAGAGGTCCAGACAGGCAGTTGATGATTTGCAATTTTCATTTGGCGCCGATTTGTGACAGTTAGTTAGTGTTTGTGGGTGCACACGAGAAAATCAATTGGTTCGTAGTGTTGGTTGGCTTCGCTCGGCCCACTTTTGCATTGAGAACGAAGAGAGCATTGCAAGCAAGTTCTGAATTGTGGCAGTGTTGTGGTGTTCAAGCAACAAGCAGCAATTGATCCTGTTCCAATACGTGGTTGCAATGTACGCAGCAGCACTCGATGAGCCGATTGACCCAAAAGTGTTGTGAAACAAATCAGCGCCCTCGCGGTCATTGTTGTTCTCGCCCCCACGGGAGTGCGCAGTGCAGTTTGCTCAGTTGCTTGTTTCTGGTGGTGCTGGAGTGGGTGCGCATTTGTGACTTGGTGCGCAGGGTGTCGCAGGGTGGTGCGCGAAGACAGTGCTGGTGTGCTTGATTTGCGACACTTTTGGGACGACGTTGTCTCATTCGCATTCGGTTTTATTATTGACGCGTTATTGCCCCCTTTTAGCATTTCCATTTCATTTCTTTACTCGACTTTTACATTCGACCTCAATTTGCTTAATTTTCGTGTCCTGTATATACATCGATGATAGTAAAATCTATTCGTAAAACTACAGAGATTAGTTGCTATGCTAAGTGTATAAGTTCAATTACAATGACGAAAACAATAAACTGGCTTTGGTAATGAAAATCTCACCTAAACCGGATTCCCATGCCTCTAA
>JAOEHK010009459.1:0-12373 GCA_025447835.1 Labidoglobus nevermanni
GGATATGTCCGTCATAACACAAAATTCTGCCATTCTTCCATGACGGATATAGCCGTCGAACACACTTAACTGGTTAATGGCATTTACTTCATAGAAATTGTACATTAGAAAAGAAATGTAACGAAAACAAGATTTTATGACTTCTGAAAATAATAGAAAGATAAGAATTGTATAACACTTTTACTACAACGGATACAGACAGACAATCTCCACTGATATGCAAAAACGATGATGAATGAACGTGTCCTCCAAGGACTCAATATGATTTGAATGATGAACCCGACTTCGGTCGTTTCTCTTCCAGCGGGAAAACCCGAGAAGCAAGCGCATGGCGGCTAGACAATGAAAACGCGTTGTGAGAGTACGAACGCCCATGCCATTATAAGGATTTCCGCGCGCGCAGCTTCAGCAGACGCTGCCTCCTGCAGGACTAGTTTGGCGGCGGCTGCGGCAACGTTCGGGCGCATTCTCATCGTCAGGATGGCCACATCCCGCGTCCCAGTTTGTGCTTGCTTTCATATCGGTGTGGAAATGGACGCACCGTGCTTTTGAATCCATCTTCAAAATAACGCCTCACCTCTAATCAAAGCTATTCAACTTATTTGCCAAAGTAACCTGCTAAACTCAATAAGCATTCATCTTTGCTTGCAACCTAATCAAAAACCTACTAAATACTATAAACTCGTTTCACGTTAAATAGACTTCAATTATGTATTAATCTTGATCTGATATTATTCAGCCAGTAATTAAAACGGTGCCAAATGCAACAATGTACAATCCAGTTATTATTTAGCTCTGCAATACGGATAATATTTCTAAACGATTTTAGTGTCGAAGAGTTCTATGTTAAATCAAGCGCAAATCAAACGAATTAAATCTAAACAGTCGAACTGACTACGCACATTTATTTTAATATATACCAACATAGCAATATATTAAACTTGTTACCAATTAAATCAAAATACTATACCTAACAATTATATATGTTATTGATAAAGTTTATCACAGCGGAATATTAAACAGAGAACACATCGAACTACAGTTAGCTGAAGGTGTAAAAGGTGTAACGAACAATTGAAAGAATGTTAGTGTTGATATTTGCTGTACTGGGAGCCTTAACAGGTAAATTATTACTAAGATGGCATCTCTTGCATATTTTCGCAAAGGAAATAAAAATGTGCTTCAAATGCAGTGCTTTGCCCCAAAGGAATTTATAATATCGTTGCACTAGAACACGCATCGATTTTTGCATTCAATCCAACATTTGCAACTTGTTCGTTAGATATCAAAAAAATATACTGACAAGGACAAAGTCGAATATATGAAACCATTTATTTCATGATAATTGCGAAATAATTTATCAAAAGTATTGTCTAATGGAATCTACATATTTCTGCCACCTCTCTGGCAAGTTGTGTATACCACGCCTAAACAATTATCGGTCTCTTGATCCAAAACATTCATCCACCCATTTTCGCACATTTTCGTGATAATGAAGCTTCCATCGATGCAAACAAATGGTAATCAAATGAACAAGCGGCATGACAAAGATTTTCCTAGCCAAATCCTTTAATCGTGAAAAATAAGTTTGCGGTATTCCGTGGCCGTTTATCTGGCAATATTTCATTCAGATTTATCATTTTTTGTCAATAACGCTCCCTGTTGAACCCATCAATCACAGAGCATGGTTTTTTCACAAACCGATTTCACCATGCCGAGGAAATCGATGGTGAGCCTAACCCATGACCTTTTGTGCTTAGGATTCTATAAATAAATCCTCTCTTCATCACCAGAAATTGGCAATAAATGAGAATTTTAAGTTTAAAACCAAATCATACCTCATTTTTGGATAAAAGGAAACGAGTAGGTGCAGATGTAGGTGAAGAAGAGGGATTCACTGTATATTGCAAATTTCCAGCGTTGTGGTGTTTAGCCAAAGGTGCTAAAAGTGATGCAAATGCAAACACCCTACGACCATCCTGAACCCGTCATCCCGTTATCTTTAGCACTTAGTGAAACGAACATTTGACGAAGTGCGTTTTACTGATGCATGAAATACATTGCAAATTGCAAATGCAAGAGCTTTGGAATGGAGAGCGAGTGGGTGGATATTGGCACGCACAGAAAATGAAAAAGCACAATTTGCAGACGACGCGAAACAGAGCATTGCAAATATGAAGCAAATATGATGGAAAATAATGCAAACGTCACTACTGCAACTTTGGCAATTTGGCGAATTGAAAATGTGCGCCAATTTATTCGCAGTCGTAGTCCCTCAGCAGGCGATGGAAATTACCTTTCCCTTTGCGGATCAGCAAAGCTGCACAAGTCAGAAGACCATTCTACATCTCAATGGATTTGATTTGCAATTTATATTGCTTTCCAGAGATTTATTGTCATTTGCAATTTTTGAAAAACTCTTCGTCGTTCGTCAACCTTTGAGGGTGTCTACAGTACACCCCGCTTAACGCCGAGATTACGTCCCAGCAGTAATCGGATTTAAAATTAGTGAAAATTTGAAGAAACTGCACAAATACAAATGTATAACATACTATATTTAAATTTTGCCATGAACTTTTATTGAAAATGCAAATATGAGTGATATTTCATTCTAAGAAGTATGCTGGGCTTATGTTTAATTTGAACTTCCTTCTTTTGCCATACTGTATTTTACATTGTCATCCTACAATGGTTCCCTATTCAAAAGTAAATCCCTTATTTTTTATCCTGTTTATAGTTGGCGGTAGTCAAAGATGCTACAGGGGAGAGTTTCGATCTTATGTCGCGTCGCGTCCATCGACGTTAGTATTACCCCACATCTTCCCTCAAACTGAATTATAAAATGAAAATTTTATCGAATTAAAATGCAAGCAAGCAAGAAATGCAAGCGATAAATTTCGATTATTAATATACTTTAATATCGCTGATAAATTTGAAAATAAAAACATGACTAGGGTTCAGCGGAAATGAATCTAAAACTATTTGAATGTGCAATGGAAAAATCGACGTCGGGAATGAGCATAAATTTGGAACAATTAATAGCAAGCCGGATTTGCTTGCCACACACAGAAGGACGCATTCTGGTCCAGCTTAATAAATCACATGCGCGGAGAGATTGTCGATCGGTGCAACAATATTTGCGAGCATCAATGTATTTGTGCAATCGATTCAATATCCGCCCCACATATCTCCGTCTACCATCATCCGCCATTCGGGCTCACATGGCGTTTGATTTCATGAATTATTTGATATTTACATAAATCACGCATTTACATATCAACTTGATTTCAAGAACACTTTAATTAAAATTCTTGAATTACTAGCTTTCCGGAAAATACTGCTTACAGTATCGAACATCTTTACAATCATCCTTATACTAGAGGACCCAGGATTGTCTGGGTTTTATTACAATACATTGCCTTTAATTTCAAGAAAACCAAAGATTCCCTAATTCGCAATAAGAATTTCATATTTCAACCTGAACACATGCGCAGAATGCGATGCGTACTAGGGTCACTTGATTTATCATGGAAAATGATGTTGTTTTCACTATAACTTACCAACAATTAGGTTTTTCCAAATTTTCTCGTTATAATGACCATCTCAGATGTACTCGGAATATTCCTAATATATGATTTCATTGGAATAATTGTATTAGCTAATCAGGATAAGGACAAATCGGGAAATAAGTGAAGAATTACAAGAGGATATAATTACAAACGAAAGTGGGATGGTTAGGATATATATGGAGGGTGCAACGTGGAGAGGCAATCTATGTAATACTGCAATAGGAGCCGGGATGCAGAGCAAGAGTAAGACCGAGGAATGAGTAGATCAACCAAGTTAGAAATGACCTTAAGGCGGTAGTAATAGATAACTGGGAGAGGCTAACTGGGAACAGGAAACACTGAAAGGAAATCGCCAAAATTGTGTGACGGAAGAAGATGGATGAAGATGGGCTGATCTCCCAATATAAGGATCTAGAGCAGTGTTTCTTAAACTGTGGGTCGCGACCCTATTTGGGGCAACCTCTCAATGGTATCAAAGCTATATTTATATACGAGTATATTTATTAACTGTATTATCGACGTACATAAAGCGCATACATATAGCACAAGGAAATATACATTCATTTTTATGTATGGCTTGTAGAAACCCGTTGCTTCATTTTGGTGGCAAAGCAAATAGAATAAAATAAAATTTCAATTCGTAACCTAAAAATGCCTTTAAAATACTTTTTTATATTAAGAGTCGAGGGTAAAAGCACAAATGCACGATAGTAACTCGCTAATGGGAAACCCATGTATGGGGCTGACTGCTCGGACAAGCAGCTGAATGCAGTGCTGTCCTTGAACGACCCATTAAACCCTGGCCTTATGCTATGACCGTCCTCTTGGCTGCATGCTATACTAGCTGCTAAGACTTAAGAGAGACGGGAGCCGAGAAGAGTCGAGCAAGGGCTCGTTGGAGAAAGCTAACCTAGCTTGTGAAGACTGCAGGGTTCAATTGACCCACCACTAAGGCGCGGAAATTTTTCGCGAGTTTGTCGCAAATCTCAACAAGAGGGGCGATTCCAAACTCTCGGTAGATGGCGTGGTTTTTAATGTACCAAGGTGCATTGACGATGTACCTCAGGATGCGGTGGTCGCCAGGCCGCTTTTAAGGCTTTGTGCCCCCTAGATGGGGAGGGTATAAGTAAACTGATTGCCGATGCACTCTAATGCAACCCGCAGTTTGATGGAGGTGTGGATGCGAGGGTTCGCGAAAAATGGCTTCAGCTTAGTAAAGGCAGAGAGCATTTTCTGCCGGGTATATTTAACCTGGGTGCCCCAGGTTAGATGGCAGTTGAGGTAGATTCTAAATACGTATATTATATAATGAACACAACTAGGTTGGAGAGTTTAAAATATTTTATTGTCACTGCAACGCGTTTCGGTAACACAGTACCTTCTTCAGGCAATAAAATATTTTAAACTCTCCAACCTAGTTGTGTTCATTATATTTATGGAGTTTAAACAAGTAACCGCCTCATCTATAAACGACATATATTATACATGTTTCGATGCCATTATATTCACACTCAGTAACATAAGTAACACAGATATAAATAATTTTCATAAATCTAAAAATGCACATTTTTTTATTTTAGATTATATTATAAAGCTATGATTGGAGCAATAGAAAACTTAAATGCAGTTAGCAAAACAGAAATCCGGAAATCTTCATAGAAGGACCTGGTAATTATAAAATTGAGAATATAAATTGCCGCAAATGATTATCCTGCAAGTGACATTTACTTATCCTTGGTGCGTGGCGCAGTTTTTCTTGATTTCGCTGCGTCGTTGAGCATTTGCTGCGGGAAACTTGTTTGTTTCGCATTTTGCATTTGCGCGTGCACATTTCTCTTCATTTTCTCTTTTCACTCTATGTGTTAATGGGAATTGTTGTCGTCAAATTTATGAACACTGCAAAATCTTCGTTCACAATTCGTTTACGAAATATGAAAATTTTTCATTCACATTGCGATATCAGGGTAATTTCCAATGTAGCTTCAATATTTTTAGAAATATTTTACAAATGTAAAATCTGGCACGTTTCTGCTGCCACTACTGCTAAACTTTTTCTCATTTTAATTCCTATCATAAAACATCATCATTGAACAACATAAAATGTTTTATTCTCTATACTTTAATTTCAAATAATGCAGGGCATTTTGGTATAAATAGAGAAAAAAGTTGAATAAATGCTTTTACCTTGCAACAAGGATAAGTTGTCAGTATATGGAAAGTAGGAACATTGAGATTGATATGGTGCATATTCCAGCTGCGTTTTCATTATGCAAATGAGTGATATTTCATTATTCCATATTGTTTATTCTGGTTTGATGCTTTTTGCATGCGTCTCTACATGGAGGCTCGGAAACCACATTAAACAACGAATATTCATTAGACGAGATTCTTATGGTAACATTCTCAAAAGAATATGGTTAGTGATTTGTCAACCCCATATTGCTTGAAAACCAAATGAGTGAAGTTGTCTATCTCTAAATTCTTTATTAAATGATGTTCCAAAATAATTATTATTAATAAAGAATTTGGAAATAGACAACTTCACTCATTTGGTTTTCATCTTATTCTCTCCAAAAACTTCTCGCAGGGGGAACACCCTTATTGATGACCATATTACAAATGAGGGCCGGAATTGTTATAGATACATTCAAATTGTGCAAAACTTCTGCATTCGTAAAATAGGAGAAAAATGGCAACGAAACCTCAGACTCGCTCCAACTCAAGAGCTAGCTGGATAGCAGAATGAGGTTTGATGGGGGCGCCTTTGCGAATATTCTCTATTCGACGATGGCGACCTCTGGCTGTCGACTGCTGTGATGTGGGTACGTGCGCGGAAATTGTTTACGTTTAAATCCTGCACTCATATTTCTAAATTATGTTCGCCAGGCAGCCGACCACTGGCGCCAAAGCAGCTATAGCTCGCAGTGTCTGTGCTAATTCATTGCACATGGTTTAGTTTAACTGCTAATTATAATGTGAATTATGAATGCCGCATACATCACCAGAAGCCGGTGAATTCCAGAACTTCGGTCTTTCGCTCCCCCATTCGATTCTAGAAACGCATGGAGTCCTTTACGATTAAATGTGACTACTAGATACACGGAATAATGATATTTTGATACCTGAAGTAGTTTTATGTTTTTTACACTTTAATGTTTGTTACAAATTGTAAATTGGCAGCGAAATATAACGCTGTTATGTTTATTCCTCTCATATTCATTTATGATGCCATATACGACATGAAATTGCAATTCGAACGTGGATTTTATATCTACCCATATATTCCTGAAAATTTAATTTTAATTGCAAAGTCTAGTAAACATTTATATTAAAGTGGACATAACATGAATAAAGTGTACAAAATTACAAAAAAACATGATAATTGACTTAGAACTTGAAACTAATGAGACAGCTAAAATATGAGCGGGAGTTCACATTTTTCGCATTTCAGGTATAAGAACGACGCGAGTAAGTGTGAGGGAAAGTTCCAGCTCATCACATGAATATTACATTAGTTTATGGTTCAGCATGCAGCAAATGCTAGACTTAATATGCATGTTGCTTAAATTGGATTATAAAGTTGTGGAAGCCACAATATGACACACGATCGGGACTCTTGTGATGCTCTGGAATTCAGCCACCTCTGCCCAATTTGCTGCCAGCACTAAGTTGGTAGCACTGCGATGTTATTTTAGAATAAATGCCGGCTGGCATCTTCGCCGCTGCGAGCTATACTTTATAAACAAATTAGAAAGCGGACTAGCGTTCTGGTTCGATCCGCGCAGCGATTAGCAACACATGTCCGATAATCGCCAGTAGCCCAGCAAATTGCAACAGTTAAATTGCATCGTTAAATGGCTGCGAGTGGAACAGCGACAATCCGCTTCCAGATGTCGCGGATATTAAAACCTCAGCGACACTACTTGAAAATGGATTAGGGTTCATCAAATCGGAACCGAGGAAAAGTTGGCTGGACGACTTTCAAGGAAAATAGGGCATTTTGCACTCGCACTGCTGAAGTTTGACTGGTTCGATCCTACGGCAAAGTTACAGTTACAAGACTCGCCAATTGCCATTTTTAATGAATTCCCTAATTAAGTTTTGATTGATTTTCTTAAAAAACTTCAATGCTTACAATAGATTGATAATGAAAGGCGTTTGTTGGCAGCAGATAGTGCCATCATTGTCGACCAAATACGTCTCTATTAGTTAGTATCTCTAGTTTCGCTAGATGTGGAAATTATTCTCATTCTCTGATGAATTTTAATATATCGCCTAGCATCATATAATAGGATATAGGACAATGGTCGGAATTGGCGGCTCTCGAGCCGCATGCGGCTCTTTGGGCCTTTGGCTGCGGCTCTTCCACAAAATATTTTGTGTAGGCTCATAACATGGCATTCTTAGAAAGTAACAATACTATGGATAGTCAGTCGTGCTCTTTCTCTGGGATTTTATAACCACGGTCGAGTCTCGGAAAATCATGGCTCTTTGAATATACTTTAACATTGTGTTTGCTCAAATTTGGCTCTTTTGGATGAAGTGTTTGCCGACCACTGTCATAGGATATAACAGGATATGCCATTTGCATTACTATCACAACTTAATTGGCACTTCATGCTTTTTTACCTCGTTGAACATCCATATTGAGAATCTGTATCATTGGTGTCTATATTTACGAGAGTTTTTAGGAGTATTTTCTGAATGTACCAATAAGATACAACAATTTTGCGTCATAAGATATTTTAGGCTGAGTTTGGTGCCATTTGCATTACCTATTTGCATCTGATCCTTATTGGTTGTATCATTATTCTTCTCTCCGCTCTCTTCAGAATTTTTTAACTCGTTGATTGACCATAATGAGGATCTACATCATTGGTGTGTACATTTACGCGAGGTTTCAACATTATCTGTGGAATCATTTAATGCGATATAATAATTTCACCACATAGGTTGCATGCAGCTTTAGCTGTCTGCATTTGTCGTTTACGATAAAAGTATAAAAGTTATTTCATCTCATAGAGCTCCAGCAGCCATCGTCAATTGCGAATCGAAGCAACTCCTGCATGTGCATCACAAATAAACTGAATAAATGCACACGAATTATGTGCCAATAAAAATGCCTTAACAAGGCAAACGCATATCGACATCAAACATTTCTTCCGAAATTATTGCTTGTTATGAAACGTATGCTTTCACGAAATCGATTTCAAAAGAGCAAAGGTTTTAAATAACTAAAGAAAAATCATTTTTGTGGGATTTCATTTATTTTTTCGATAATATCTACATATGAATTCATCCATAAAGAATATGTCTAAAGTTATATGAACAACTAACACATTAGGATTGTCCGCACGTTTTGGAAAAGTTCTGTTCTGGTGATATACTATATAAAAAGTAAAGTTTATGAAACTGAAATAAAGCAAATGCAGTAGAAGTCGTATTCTATACATAAATAAATGGGGAAAGTTCCAAGGTTCAAAAAATACATATATTGTGGATAACAAATAAGTTCTGCTTTTGAATATAACCTAATTAACAATGATTTCTCTGCTTATTTAAAAAATAGTAATTTTATCTTGTTTTGTTGATTCAATAAGATTTTTATTCACTCATTATCATCTTTACGCTAATTTCTTAGGTATCTAATTAGTACTTATGTCATTAGCACTAATTCTTAGATAAAGCCACTTTAAGTCCATTCATGATCAGAAATTTACAAATTCCGCGAATAGCGCATTCCGCTTTCTTTGAGAATATTCTCCTGCTTCTTTTTCTGATTAGGTTGCATACTAACCTTCTCTAAAAATCACAACCTCTAGCTGGTAACTTACGGGTAAACTGCAACATACAAACAATAAATGAACAAACTCCATTTACAGGAGCAATTCTCGAGCAATTTTGGGATCAGAGTCAATGTCTGCCGGTGTTCCTAAGAACAGTAAGCAGTTGCCTGCTCGGACTGGCTGCATATCTGAAACTCCTCTATTACCCTTGCGCGTTCTTCACACTCAAACCTACTGATAATATGATACGAATACAATTAGACTTATAGCTAAAGCTCCTTATTTTGTCCTCATTCTGTAATCATTTCCTTGCAATAGTACACTTCAATGCGTTAAGATAGACTGAACATGTTTATGATATAAGCCTTATATATAGAGAATAAATGAGCAGACGTTCAAAGATCTTATCTGGCTCTGGGAATTCTTGAATACGGAATAAATCAGCATAAACCTACGACGTTTTGGTTTGTTCCTGCGTGTTCATTCATCTTGCTCATTCATACATCCATTCATTCATGCATTCAATACATTCTTGTGAATACAGTTTTTTATCTCCAACGTTTAATTCAGTATCTTACCACACGCGGTGAACTTACGAAGAAAATCTGGAACGAGTACTAGCTTACTGCCTAATGTGTTTATGTACACTAGGACCCCGGTTAACGCGGGGGCTTCGTTCCAGCACAAGTGACGGTTAAACGAAACTGCGTTAAATGGAGTCGTTTTAACATATAAATCATAGGTATAAGGGAACATCGGATGTAAAATTAATAAAAAATCCAAATCATTGTCAAGCTTTTGAGCTTCTGAGTCTCTTCTGAATCCATATCATTTGCGACAAACTGTTTCTGTTATAGCCCTTAAACTACTATTTTGTAATCCCGTGAAATTTCTCTTTGCTCTTCACTGGAATCGCGAACTCAATAGTTTCCTAATTTTGATCCAGTAATTCCTTGACCCCCTCCTTCGATAAACTTTCTGTCTTTTAAAATTTCTTGGAGATCTACCACATTCACTCTATCTAAGCCAGTTTTGCAATTTCGACTATTTCGTTCATATTGTCCTCACTTCATAGATCTGGCCATATGTTTTTCCATGCACCTTTAAATAACTCTTATGTTATTTCATTCCAGAAAGATCTTTGTTCTATGACATTATAATCTCTTAAATTGTTTAACAATTCCATCAGGTTTGGATACTTCAGCGAACAATCAAAACAAATGAATGACTAAGAAAGTTGAAAATAATCCCCATACGCAAGTTTATGTGAATGGCTTTGGGGAAATAAAACAGCGTTAAACGAAACAGCGCTAAACGGGGCAGCGTAAAGCGGGCACTTAGTGTACTTGTATCTGTACATTTGATTCCTTGACTTGGTATACTCCAGACTTATTTCAAAAGAACTTCTAGGCTGTCATGTTCACTACCCCATTCGCTTGAATTGTTACTTTTAGAAATTGAAGCATTCCGGAGATGAGCAGCTGGTGAAGGAAATTGTCCATCGAAATGAAATATTTACAAACAATTCCAAGCATCCGGAGAATTGTATTTGCGCAATGAATATGGTCACTTTGCTTCTTCCCTTCTGCTGTTTGCTTCCGTTTTTCGACCGTAGGTCGGATTGCAAGTGGAATTCCTCGAAAATTATGATATTACTGTTCCTGAAGTAGGAAGTAGCCCTGCTGCTTGTTTGTGCTGTACAATTACATCTGTCTGTTTGACATTTTATCAGTGCCAACTATTTATGGCATGGCATAGCACAGTGTTTCTTAAACTGTGGGTCGCGACCCCATTTGGGGTCGCGGTGTCTAATTTTGGGGTCGGGAAGGTTCCTCGAATACGATGAATATATCTGTCTTTATGTAAGATTGTAAAGGTTTGTTTTACAACAAATTCTATTTGATGATCATTAATAATAGTATTAAATATAGCATCACAAATTAGTACTACCAATTTTTATATTTAACACCTGGGGTCGCGAAAAAATTGCGGATATTAAATGGGGTCGCGAATCAATCGTGGATCCCAAATGGGGTCGCCATGGGAAAAAGTTTAAGAAACACTGGCATAGCATGGCAAAATGCTTGATTGGACGAGAAAGAGAAGAAGAAGCACTATGCTGAGTTGCACATGTCGGTAATGCAATCCGCCTTCTTGGGCGAATACAACTGGGCTTAATACTTTATTTTCCTTTTTCGACCTTCGTTGTCATATTTCGACACGATTTGCTCATTTGTGCTGTTGGTTTTGTGAGTCGTGTTTTCAATTAAATTTTTTTAAACAATATTATCCAGCATTTCATTCAATTTCTTTCAAGATGAAAGGAAATTTCCTTTTCATTGTATTTTATTCTGTCTTCGATTGGCACGTTCCAATAATTATCATATTATTGTGATGATATATAAATATATAATCCAACGAAGAAATTTTTGGAGAAATAGATGTGATGGGAACATATTATTCATTTGAATTCAGTGCTTCATTGAAAAATGTAGGTGTATCAAAGAGATTTTGTTACCCACACGTGGAATCCCTTGTCTATACTCTAGATATAATATTAAGGACTTAATATGAACATAAACACTGAATTGCTCTTAGTTGCTATTGAGATACAATAACAAAGAATTATTTTTCCATCAGCAGGCTAAATTGTACTGTAAACGTAAGTTCTAAACTTTCGTGGTTATGAAAGTTCCTTCTTTCCTTAATAGTTCCTTATTAGGCAATTTTAGGTTACAACGATTTCCATTTTCCCCTTGCTATTCCTTTAATTATCCATATTTACGGAATACCTCCAATTGTTGATTGTTATTCAACCTCTGCTATTCATCCTGCTATTAATGATATAAACTAATGCCTCAACACGTCCTTCCGGATTATTCAAAGTTTACACAATGAGAGTGACTATGAAGCTTTCCACTTGTTTGCCGAATCATATCGTTGAAATTACGTCTCAAATGTTAGCGAAATTTTCAAATCGTCAAATGAAACCAAATCATAATGTGGATAGAAAAGAGG